>JAHQIV010000259.1:0-25962 GCA_030463285.1 Phytophthora europaea | reverse complement strand
GCCGCTACCTGGCGCTGGCCGAGGCCTACGGCACGGCGAAGCTGCAGAAGCTCCGGGGCTCGGGCACGCCGGTCATGAACGCCCAGCGGGAGACGCTGCTGGCCCAGTGTCAGGCCATGGTACGTGAGTGTGTCTTGGTGAAAATTTGACAGTATTGTATTGTGATATTGTACAATATTACAATAGACACTTATTGTTGTATTGTTGCTGGCTGTAGACGGAGGAGGACCATCGACGACGGAGGGTGGCCAAGGAGGCGGAGCGGAGACCGGTGGCCCAATTGGCGCTGGAAGACGCCGCCAGGTTGTCAGGCAACGTGGACCCCGAGATTAGTGGACTGGCTGCAGAGGCGGCCAGGGCCTCCGAGGCTTCTGGTGCCCCTACGGGACAGGATTTGACGCTGCTGCTGAACGACCCGAGGTTGCTGATGCGCCAGCGCGAGCTGGAGCTGGAGGAGAGAAGGATGAAGCTCGAGGAACGGCGTGTCAAGCTGGAGGAGCAACGCTTCGAGCAGCAGCGACAGACTGCTGAGAAACAGCTGGAGATGATAGCGGCGCAGACCAACGTGCTGCTCAAACTGGCGGAGAAGTTGGCTAGCTCGCCAGAGTGAGAGGAGTGGAGTGGTCTTCCTTCTGATGGGTCTGTTTGCCATCGCTCGACACTTTCTTTGTCATTGTGCACGCCAGGATGCAGGTATGGCAAGAAACAAGAAACGGTTTGTCGTCGACACGGGTAGGGAGGGCGTCGTCGTGATTTCACCGCCGACTTCTTGTGATATTGTTGTACATACGACCAGTCCCTACTGGTGCTGAACAGTGACTTTATTCATTTTTGCACCGTTCTCCTCGTTGATTAGCTGGCACTACTAAACATACAGCTTTAAGGCGTTATTTGTAGTGGTTGACGATGATTTTGGCCCGAAAACGTTAGGCTGCATGAACGTCGAGGTCAAGCTGTCTTCTGAGCCGCGCGTGCGCGCGCTGCTGCTTTTGTCGCATTATCTCCTGATGAATGTGCAGCTGTGACGATTTCTTGAGCTGCTTGCGGCGGCGTAAGGCTCGGTCAGCTTCGTTTTCGAGGTGGTCGTAGACTTCACGAAGTCTTTGGCTCTGCCTCCGACAGCGAAGTTGGTCTCGCTCAGCCTTCGCATCGTTTTCAAGCTGAATGGCTGTGAGCCGCTCTTCGAATCGGAGCTGCTTCAAGCGTCTCTGTATTGTGGCCGAGTGAACAATAGATGGTGAGCTGTGGTGAACAGAGAGAAAGGAGGCAACAGCGAACGTACGAGTTCCTGGACGCTGCGCCGTCGCAGAGTGTCCTGGACGAGATCATGGCCTTCTGCACGAGTTTGCGCATATCCGACTTGCAGCTCGGTAAGCGAAGGCAACCCCTCGCCTCGAAGGAGGTCCAAGAACGAGGCGATAGCTTTTAGCTCGGCATTGCGTGATAAATTGAGTTCGTGCAGCTCCTTGCAATTGCCACGGGCCAGTGTCTCGCTCAGTCGAAGGAGTCCTCGATGTGGAATTTCGTTGTCTGGAGCAGCATCGACGTACGGATGTCAAGTATTTGCAAATGCACCAGCTTACATGCAGAGAAAAAGCAACATACTGCTGAGGTCGAGTGCCCAAAGTCGTTTGGCCGGAGGTGAGAGCAAGAACGGGCAGAATCGGGCAATGCCTTCGCCACGAGCAAAGTTTGCTGGAGAAGAAAAAAAATAATGTGAGGCAAGCACAGACAGATATATATACTGTCGAACACACTTACCCGAGAGATCGAGTTCTTGGAGACGAGGGCAACAGTCTGTGGCCAAAGTGGAGCTTAATGCCTCAAATTCCAGTGCACCCAGGTCATTGTCTGCAAAGAGAAGAGAGTGAATCGAATTAGTCGCTGTCGACTGGGTGCTGAAACCTGAGCCAATTTATCGTTTGCCTGCTATTGCCAACGATCGAAGATGAAGAAGCTTGCCAGCGGATAAAGCACGAACGAAAACATCGATAGAAGACCGAACGCCGTTGTCCGAGATGTCCAAGTGTTGGATCTTCGTTGGGTGGTTTTGGAGGATAGCCGTCGCAAAGGTCCGAAAACCATCGTCGCCTAGGTGCATGCCTACAATGACGAGCAGATATTTTTCGTTAGGCGGAGTGAGTAACTAGGGTGCACAACCTACTCGAAAGATTGAGATGCGTCAGCTCTGGCCAACCGGACGAGAACCGGTTGTTTGCTGTGAAGACCCTTGCTAGTTGGTTCGCCGCCTTGGGGTTGCTCAGCGGGTTACCACTCACATCAACGACCTCGAGGTGTGGACAGCAAAGTGGTTTAGCCTGGAAAACTTCGAGTAGATGACCTATAGCCACCTCATCAGCAGTAATAGCCACACAGTGGAGCTCCCTCAGAGCACTCAACGCCTTCGAGTCCAACATTTCACGCAGCTTGTGAACAGTAGCAAATGAGCACAAGTTGTGGGAAATCGTGAGGGTCCTTAGTGCTGGCGTTGTCGGCAGGCAAGCAATTAAGCGCTGCAGATCGTGGTTAGTCATTTCAGCATCTACAATCAAATACGATCGAAAGTTACGACGGTGTCTGCATGGGTGAATCACCGACAAATTAACCAGGACTGTACGTACTGGATACGTCAACCGCATGTATCTCGAGGAACCTCTCGTTCTCAAAGCTCCAGGCCCAGTCCCTCACATAACGACTGCTGAATGCGTTGTTGGCTAGTCTCAGACGCCGAAGTGCTGGAAAGCGAGCGTCTCGCCAAAGCCTAGCGAGGTGTTTAAACTGCAAGTCTTCCAGTGATAAATCTGTGGCAAAACACGACGCTTGCATGTTAGTGAAGTTCTCTAGAGCGAAGAAAATTTGTACAAAAGTACCGATCAATTCGAGAGTTTGTAGGCGGGAGTTCACGTGGTCCATGAAAAGGGTCTGCAGAAGCTGTTCGAAGTACTTCCCATTTTCAGCACTCAGGCCAGTCACTTTGTGGAGCGAGATCTGTTTCACGGCTGCAAAGCAGTCGCTATCGTCGTCAGGATCATCGTCTTCGCCATCACTGCCGCGCTCTAGCAGCTGAATCACATTTACGACATCCACCGCATCAGCTTCGTTGAATAGTAGAGCTGGTGTTTTCCCAAAGCGCTTGTGGATGCGACTAGTTTGTGGGAATCCAGCCCCAACGAGGAACCGCTGGACAGTACGCGCGTTCTTAAACTCAAGAGGCAACGCGTTGCAAGCTTCGTAGAATGTGAAACAACTCGCGCTGGCCCGCACTCGATCGTGGATCGGCAACAACTCCATCACTTTAGCCGGAAACACGCTTTGACGGTTCTCCAGGAGGCGGTTAACGAGATATCGTCGCGGTCGTGGAGGAGGGCAGTAAAGCTCATAGAAGGTTTTCACACCAGCGGCTGTAGACTTGTTCACGTACGCAGTCACTCTGGCAGGCTCCAGAGGGTCCAGAAAAACAAGAATACGAGCTAATAGCATGATGTACGGGGGCTTTGAGTTGGTAAAAATCACTGGAGGGCCTTGAGGAAGTGCAGGAAGGTGTGTCTTCTTCTTCCGATGGACTTTATCACGATGCTTCTCCACAGGGTTGAGCAGTTTGGGCACCCAGCGATTGAATCCGAGACTTGTTCTCTTGCTCGTCGTATTCTTCTTCTCTGGCTTCTTGGTTACATCCTGACCTTCTCCTCCTTCCACTCCACCTTGACCGTCTTCCGATTCATCGCTTTCTTCGTCATCGGAGCCTGGTGGAGGCTTTGGAGCCGTCGGTTGTTTCATCCCCCAAGTCGAAGGCGGCAATGATGAGGTCGTCGACACCGTGACAGGAGCGATTGGAGCTTCATTTGGAGGCTGCGCAGCCGCGACCGCTTGTGGTTTCGGTCTCTTCACGATCCTTTGATGCAACGAAGCGAGTAGATTACCACCGAATTTCGTCATCCTCGACGCTCGAATTCCAACGCGAGTTGCTCCCAACGGAGAGGAGCTAGACGCCTCCTCCGTGGCCTTGCGCCGCGACGGAATCCAATGCTTCACCATAGCTAGGGACGCTCCAAGATATCGCAATGCAAATAGTCGCTACCAGTGCACGCAATCGAGCGAACAGCCGCTTTGCTCTATCGATCCGTCGACTTGTAGTCCTCTGACCATGCAGTGCAATGCTATGCAGGACTTCCTCGCGGTTGTACTGTAGGACTCGGGCACCACTAAGTCGACACCTGATGTGTCTTCTTGGTTTCTCTACTAGAGAATTAGCAATTGTCTGGTCTCACCGACTGTCATAGGAAACAGCAGACTCGCTCCATCCCGTGCATCTGATGTCTGTCAAGCGATGAGTACTGTAGCATGATGCTTTCGTGTCGGTGAGGCAATCATCAAACGATACTTGAGGGAGGCTCCATGAAGGAAGGGGAATAAGTAGGCTGTATTTTTGTTGGTGGGCATTCTACACAAAAAAACGAGGTCATTCTATCTGACGTTTTGAGACTCAGCAGGACGCCGAATATGTCGAAGTGGAGTGGTCTGTCAGTTGCATCGGCTCGGGGATAGCGTTCGCTAGGTATCGCGTCCTCGCAATCTGCTCGAGCTGCTTGAGCTGGCCGAGGTGGGCCGCCACTTGACAGCGCAATTTCTCGTTCTGCTCCTCGAGCTGCTGCACGGCTGTCACTTGGCTCTTGGCTGGGCCCACCCAGTCGTTGAGCGATGAGCTGTTATCCGAGCCGTCATTCGTCGGGCTGAACTGCTGTGACTGCTCCAGGGCCTGACGTTCACGCTCGAGCTTGCGTGCGTGCAGCTCCTCGATCGTGGACTGCAGCTCCACAACCTGCTTCTTGAGAAACTCGATCTCGAGCTTCTGACGCTGCTGCTGCGACTTGGGCTGCACGGTGCCGGTTTCCACTAAAACCGGTCGAGGACGCTTGCGGCTACGGGGGCGAGCGGGGGTGGTTCGTTTCGGGCGGGTGGCGGAAGTGGTGACCGCCGAGTTGGCGAATCCGAAGAGGTCGCTGAGGACGACCAGGTCATCGTTCGTCAGCGATGAATCGGTGCTGGATGGGCTCATGGCTTCGGAGCGAGGCGCTGACCCGTAGTCGTGTCGAATCGGAGCGTGACTGTGCTCATCGACGAAAAGCGAGACGAGGTCGCTGGTGTCGCTCGACAAAGTCATACTAGTATTCATGGGGGCTGGTTGATTTGATCGCGCTGTGGATGAATCCGTGCGTGTGGGTGCCCGGCGCGAGGCAAATTCAGGACTGTGGGGTGGAAATCCAGCCAGCGTGGCAGGTTTACAGGCGAGTGGCGCAGAGCTCCGAGAAAACGCGGCTGGGCATATGCTCGGGTTGTCGGGAGAAAGTCCTGAGCGAAACCTAGGCGCGAGACGGTCGGACGGACGCATGTTTCGGGCATCTATGCGCGGCGCCGCGGACTCAGCACCATCTTTGAAGATGGTGCAAAGGCAGCGAAAAGAGGCCGTGAGAGCCCCAGCGTTCGGTTGTGGCGGCGAGCTCCGTCCGGCTCGGACAGGTTTTGCTGCTTGCTCGTGTGTAACCATTTGCAGACCCGAGCTCAAAGCCAACCGCCACTTCATGTGGCCTGGCTAGTCGAAGTGAGCGCTCTCTCTCTGCATCTCGAAATTGGTGCTTCGCGTGTTTCGGCTCGGAGTCTTCGAGAAGCACCGGACATTGACCGAACATGCAGCGTTAATCGACAACAACACCCTACGAGATACCATCAAGCAACAACAACATTGTTGACGGCAAGAGCGGGCACCGCAACGCCAACGTCATTAACGTTTTAACGATGATCAGAAGGAGGCAGCCTTGCTACAGAGATACCAGTACCGGAGGAAAGTGACCCGTAGGTTCACCACCACCACCGCTTTCAGCGTCCTTGGGACTTCCTTCTCAGCTTATCGGATACAAGTGAGCCGATCTTGCTTTCGGAGCCCATGAAAATTATTGAAAACCTGCCGGCACCTCCGGGCGAGACGGGGCTATCCACCTGGTGTCTCGCCGCCGAAGTTTGCGGAACTCGCTCGCCGCAAACAAGTAATCCCCGCGATTTGGACGACGGACAGATGGAAGGATGCGCCGCGGCAACATTTTCGTTGATCACGGGCGCCAAGGTGTTGATGATGTCGTCGTCGAAAAGGAGTGGTCTGTGGCTGTTTTGAGGAGGCACCTGAGCCGAGGAGCTACCGGCCTCAGCTCAAAGCGAGATCGCCATGCTGCGTTGCTCAGGCTGCGTTGCTCGGATGGTTACCAGAACAGTACTGCGCTCCAGTACGCACGCTCGTCTGGCCGGCTGATAGAAACGCTCTCTGGGCCCTGCCGCAGGATCGAACAGCAGAAGTTTGACCCGTGCAAAAGCAGCACGCGAGCTGGGTACGCACCAAGACGCACAGCGCGGCGCGGCTGC
Organism: Phytophthora europaea; assembly: GCA_030463285.1. NCBI lineage: Eukaryota > Oomycota > Peronosporomycetes > Peronosporales > Peronosporaceae > Phytophthora > Phytophthora europaea. Next base: position 19,551 of record JAHQIV010000259.1, on the reverse strand, counting down.
GAAAAAGCACAGCGCATACGGCCACAATACGGGCAGTCGGTAGTCGAGTCACCTGGTAGCTACAGTAATAACCACCTGCTCCAAAACCGCTCAGCAAATGGCCCCAGCTGGAGGGCGTCAAGCTGGATCGTTTGACTCGGCAAATCTGCCGCCTGGGTCCCCGTGCCCCATGTCCAGGGGAGGAGAATCTCCTCCTGGAAGGCTCCTGCCTCCTGAGAACTTACACGATGTGGAGGAGGCGACTGACGATGTCCATTGATCTGGTCGTGCACCGTGTCATCGCGCGATACCAATAAAACCTACCTTTAAAGAGTTAAGCTCCGCTGCCACCCTCCAGGTCTCCATGAAATGTACTGTACAGTGTGTTGTACATGTAGCTGGCTCCATGACTCACTGTCAAAACCAAACAGCTTTTCAATTTCAATGGACCTTTTCCTTCGTCTGGTGGCCGCAACGCCAACAGAAACGAGCCCGTTGCGAACAACACGTAATCGCACCTAGATAAAAGGACCATCTTTTGGTCTTTTTTAGACTGCGTTCTTGGCGAAAGCACGACGGGACTTGGGACAGTCGAGCGATATACGGACACATCAAGAGTGCACATCTGAGCCTGCATCCTTCTCGCCGCGTTGTAGCCCAAGAGCTGATTTTGTGGGACTGGAGCTCTATTTTCCTAGCAACGGTGGACGGCGCGCTGCTCGGGTTTACCAATGAAACCATTTTGTTACGTACATTACATTGACACGGAGAATGACAAGAAGTGCATTCGCCATTACTTGCCGGCGGCAAGTTGCCACCGTCTTTCGTATGTAGGATAGCAAGCGTAATTTCCTAGACGCGGCCTGCATCGACGTTTGCGTCTCATTGTAGATAGAGTGTGGTCAGCAATTACGACTATCCAATGGTCAAGATGCTCTTGAAATCCGATCCAAATAATGTGGGGATTCAAACGGAAAATGAATCGTCCTAAAACCCAATTTCAGCGATCGTTTTGAGAATAATTGCCTCTACATGTTATATGTATTCATTCATGTACAGTAGACATCTTCAGAAAAGACCAGCAGCCAGCCAGGCGACTGCCAGCCGGGCTTGACGGAGAGAGTACTGTACAAGTACATGTACAGCCTCAGTCTGTTGGAGGTCAACATGGTGCGTGTCCGTACGTTCGCTGACCAACATTTTATTATAGCGGTGAGCTATGGGGGCCGGTTGGTGCATGTAAAGGCATCGAAGCGTGCTCTATCGAAGCTACATGTAGGCACACACACACGTCATTTCTACCGAGATTTATAGCATTCTACAAGCCGTGCAATTCCACCGGCGGCAATGAACCAGATCACCCTTGAAGTTGTCCTCGACGTAACGATCGAGAGGTCCTCAACTTGTGGGCGGGCCCAGACTGGACTCTAGTGGATCGCCACGACTTCGCTCTTCGATCACATTTCTCCAAAAAGGTACGAGGTCAATCTACCAGGATCTCGCTTTGGATGGATGCAAATGCGCGAGGAGTACATGCACTACATTTATCGGCCTCGACTCCATAGCTGCCAGGGCGAACTGTACCGGAAAAGTCGTATTGTCCGCAATGGTAGTACGTGTACTGTAGTTTTGGAACGCTCAACAAGGGCCTAGGCCCTTGTTCAGGAGGGGAACGTGCTGATCTTCGCGCTGAAGAAATCCACCAAGGAAAATTTTCAAGCACCATACAAGGCTTTGCAGGCTAGTTTCAACGCTTTTCAACGCGTTGGCTGCGACTGGAGTTTCCGCCGGACTCACGCGTCGAATACACCCGAGGTTTTCCACTCCATGGTCATGCAAAAACTGTCAAGATTAGTGCTCAAATGGTGGCACGTCTACAATGTCTGTACACTGAGACTAGGGTCACTGACTACGTAAGTAGACACAACCCTCCTACATTTGATGATCAGATTTAACAGGCTAACAGTGGACGGCACCGGAGGCTTGCTCCGGTGCCACCCCGGTGCCGACAACTTCTTAAATACATCACAACTCCTTTTTCCTTCTACTACTCAAGTCGTCCTCTCTTCTCGCTGCTCCTCGCCACACCTCGACAAAAACAATTGCGTCCACGCCAGGATCGTATTTCGGTGTGATCACGGTCCTGAAGTCGTTGCATCGTGCGCAAGGCAAAACCCTATCACATGTAACCTTATTGTAAGCATTCCCTTGCTTGCTTCACAGCTAGGTTAAGTACTATAGGTACATGTACTGTAGACATGGTCTCCTCAACAACCCCATCCTCCTGAATGAGACGGTGATTTCGGCCACAATGCTCGGCCCGAATCAAGGGATCTTTGAACACCTCACCTCACGCCATCTCTTGGACGGATGACGGGCCAAGCCCATTGTACCCGCTGTAGATTTTGTCAACCGAACAGCACACACCACTCCATGCTACAGTACTGGGACCTCAGCACGATCTGTGATTGCTTGATGCCGAATAGGGGTACGTTTCCGAATTGTAATTGTCCTACCAAGGTGGTAACGTTAGTGCTTGTCGTATTTCAACGGCATACACATGTTCGTCATGTAGCATTGCAACAACTCCTTATTCAAAGAGCTAACAAACAGCCCTCCCAGTTCAAGCGACAGCGGCCTAGTATTGCACTGCCATATTGCAAGGGCATGCGGACTACGTAAGAGCATATTCACCAATAGGGCTATCCTGGGGTCAAAGCCAAATTTAGCTGCGAAAAATAGCTTTTGCGGCTTCAGCAACGCGGCTATCCTGCCGATAAAAATAGCGGAGGACCTCTCAATGCCAAATCCCAGGCCAAATTCAACTTTGCGAATAGCCTTGGGTAAATCATTCGAAGCACGGGCATGCAGGTCAACGTGACCCCAACTAAGGCGCGGGGCGCCAACTACAAGTGTGTACAGTAGAGGATAAGGTTCTTTGTGCAGCATGGATATCGACGAGCAAGGACCCGGTCAACGGCATTTATCAGACTGGTGAAGACTTTTACAAAAAGGTGAAAGCAGCATTTGATGCAGAACTGACTGAAACTAACTGAAAATACCCGTGTTTGATAATTGACACTCGCTTCTCTGCTAAGCTATAAATAGACTTTGGCTTTTCTTTGAAGTTAACCTCGGAATAGAATAGCCGCATTGGTGAATATGCTCTAAGGCACAATACCAATGCCACATTGCTATTGTCGGACGGATTCAGGTTTTGCAATAGTTACTGTAGTATGTAATGCTGAAAATGCCGGCTAATATATATTTTCCCAATCCTTCTCTTTAAATTAACCTGCGCTTCTCTTCACTGAACTTTGTTGCGTTCCACTCGCTTCGTCCGAATACTCGTCAATGTTTTCCTGAAGTTGGTCCCAAATCTGCAGAACAGCACAAATAAATAAATCATATTAGCTCCAAACTGAACAGTACGCTCGACCAGCTTCACGCAGCCCACCTTTCGCTTCCGTAACAGTCTCTCGAAGCTCTTGACAAGCCGCATCTGACTCTGCACCATCTCGCGCAATTTCACATTCTCCACATCGGTCTTGGCCTTCTCCTCTCTCTGTCTCCTGGCAATCCGTTCCCATAGCGACACGTACGGCTGAACAGGTATGCCAAACTTGTCCAAGGTTCTTGTGACCACGGTCGTGGCTCCGTTCAACTCCTTGTGCTCCTGTTCTCTCTGCTGCCTCTCGAGTTCCTCCCGATTCTTCTGCTTCAACGAGGCCAGCTCGATCTTCAGCTGCTCCGCCTTCTCTCTTAGGTAAGTCAGCTCCTCCTTCTGCCTCTGACTCGTGCTCTTATTGGTCTTGCCCTTCTTCTGCGGCGGCTCCGAGCCCGACGTCTTGGCGGGGGGTCTGCCCTTCCGTGCTCTCTTAGGTTTCGGCACTTGTCCTTCGTTTTGAGAGGTCGGAGGGGTCGGAGTCGACGCCGACAACATCTGCACTGCTTTAGCAATGGGAGGAACCTCTGCAAGCTCCGTCCAGGGCAGCGAATCGTCCGTTAGCGCAGCCACAAGACTGTCGGCGGTGGCTGCACTTGTCTCTGGAGCTGTAGGCGTCAATAATGCAGCCTCGAGGCTCGGAACGCCGGCGTTGGATGCTACTACGTCTATGTTGTGCGTGTTGATTGCTGGAGACACTGCGTTGCCTTGTGAGAGCCACAAATCGAGGTCTTGCAAGAAGTCCGTGGGTATGTCCCCCTCCATGGTCTGTTTTTAGGCGATTTTGAGGCTTCTACAGCGCGGTAAACGGCAATTCGGGGCTGGGGATGCAGATCAGACGAAGGCGGACAAGGCGCAACAACTTGCAGCGCGGAAGGAGGCGTGTGGCGGACGTGGTGTCCCGCGCGGTGGTGCAACGCAAGCTTCTCCTGGTAAACGATGTTTTTATTGTTTTTTTTGTAGTGAGTTAGTGTAAGTCATGGTAAATTAGGTATGAAATACCTACAACCTGTACCACTTTCTCAGAATGATGGTACCATCGACAACAGTTACTGACTGTGCCTATGAATGCAGGATTACATGGACATTAGGTGACACGGAGAATGACAAGAACTTGGTAGTGATAACGTAGAGTATAATTTGGGCGCGGAGCTCCTCTAAAAGCTCTACCTGCATAGTAGTCAGTTGACTGGAGAGAACCCAATCTGGTATTCCGACGTTTATCCGCTTCTCGAACGTCGTCGGCAAGTTTTCGACCTATTCGGACTCGCGAACTGTTATCTGATACTACCAACCCGGAGCGAAGCACCCCGTTCGTCCCCGTAACCGCAAGTGCCTTCGCCCGGTTATGGAAGACGATACCGCGCACCCCAAGTCGCAGCAGCAGCGCCAGATACTCGAATGGTTTCTCAAGAAGCGGTTCGTGGAGTGCAGTCAACGATCGTGGAGTCGCATGCCCGCAAGCTCGAGCGTGGACGTCAGGCCTTGGAGCCTTGCAGCCTCAAAGAATGGCCCTTATTCATGTATATTCGACACATGAGAACGCGCGTGGGTCTCCTATTTGCCACGATCGAGACACTTTTCCATGACGAGGTCGCATTTCGATCCGAGGCCCTATTCAATTTGAGGCCGTCGCAATGCAATGCAGTCGTCAGGATAGACACGAAAGAGTGAAAACGCGTCTTGTAGCACTTTTCGGTGATAAATGTAGCACGGTCGATATCTGAACTCCGTGAGATATATTCACGATACCACGCGCGAATAATTGCAAGAAAGATACATAGCAGCATGCATGCCAGGCTCATACCGATAAGCTTGTGCAAGAACAAATCCAACAGTGCATTGATCATAAGCGAGGAGAAGTTTACACCGAGAGTACGTCAATATCCTGGCTGACTGTTCAAAACTACTAGCAAAAGGCGAATCCAAGTACTTTGTACACTGTATGCACTCTTCGTCGAAGTTGGGGCTTTAGTAACAATAAATGTACAGTATACGAGCGTCAGAACCGGAAACAGCACGTTGCAAGACAAGTCGAATCTTCTATTCTCAACAACCAAGCCACTTCTCCTCTGCAGGGTCACATTTGGGGCCCACCCCCTTCTCAATCTGCAGGCGCCGTAGTGCGATGTAGTTGCCGTCAGCAAGACACGAAAGAACTTGAAACCTTGTATTGTAGCAAAGACCAGTTCTGTTTCCTGGAAGATGGCACTCGCGGTATGGTTTACCCCCGCACATTTCAATCTTTGCCCTGTCAGGAAAGCTGAGATATCCTGGCGAATCGAAAGGTGACGCCTGACAAATCGTTGGAGCAAACTTCTCGAACGCAGTTCTCGTGCCGACACTTCCTAGGTATGGGTCGACGGAAACAGTGGGATTGGTGCTATTCATCAGGCACATTGCTGCAGGAACCTTGGCCAACGGATAACTCTGACACGAGATGTGACTCAGATTACAGGACCCCATAAAACCATTGCAGCAAATGTGGTTTGGACGCAGCAACACAAATTCTATAAGATTTTGCAGCGGAGACATGTCAGGTAGCTGCTCCATGTTAGGCATGAGGGAGAGGATGAGCCTGCCAAGTTTTGGCACGTGCTGGAAACTCGGCAATTCACGCAATTTCGTCAGCCACGCTAGAGAGAGACTTTGCAGGTTGGGGACTCCCGTGAGAGGTGGGATATGGTCGATATTTTCATGAATACCGAAGTGTATCGTTGTCAGTCGAGGGAAGTTGCCGAACAAATCCTCTGGCAGACCAAGCAGATTCGATTTACCGTATTTTCCTTCGATTTGTCTATGGCAATAAAAAAAAGTTGGAATAATCTTCAATCGAATAGTTTGGTATTGCTACAATCGGAAGTAGTGTAAGTGAGCTTACAGTGTTTCCAGGTGATGCAGCTCTTTGATCCAGGAGGGAATACGCTGTGTACTCGTGTACATCAAGTAGCTGGCATAAAAGAAGTAAGAAAAGAAGCATGCCATGCTGCTACAGGGTATTCGGATAGCAAATCGACGTACATGACGCGCAGATTACTACACCTGCGAAGCTCTTCTGGCAACTCCAGTAACTGGCGATTGATCACCTGAAGCGAAGTCAGCATACCAGCCGCAGCTAGAGTCTTTACTTTGCCGTACGTGTCAATGGGATTAATCCACTCGTCATAGGTCTTCGGTGCAATGTCGATATCGATAGCAATGAGGCACGGACAGTTCTCGTCACTCGACTCCCACCGGTGGGCAAACACAACACATTCTGGATGGACAGAGCACAGTGCCGCTGAGTCTGACATTGCTTTGTGAGTCGACAGCAACACGATTAAGCTAACGGCCACGAAAACGATCGTGACTCCTTTCGGCACTGGCTGCTGCGCATCAGGGGTAGCGTGGGGCCTAAGTCTCTGGACAATTTTGTCGCGATGTCGCGTCCATACGAGTGCCTCCAATACTCGCTCGAACCGATAGCAAAACGTCAGATTCATGCTAATTCGCAGCATAAAATCCAAGAGTGAACTAATGCGAAGGGAATCGAAGTTTACGCGAAACAGAGCAATTTTGGATGGACTTGCAAAGGAGCGAGCGAGGTGCTCAAAGCTGCCAGGAGGGAGTTTTTCCAGGTACGTAAGATAAACTTCCCGATCGAAGTCGAAGTCGTAGTAGCAGTAGAGTAGCACCCCGATCGGGAACAGAACGGCTGCTGATAAGTCGAAGCTGAGCGTATGTTGAAGGAAAGCATAATCATTGTGATAACTTAAAATCTGTTATCAAGCCAGGCCTCTCAAGCAAGGTGAATGGACGTACATGGAGTCGATAAAGACTTCAGTTAAGGCTGAGAAGCGGTCGGTTAGTACATTGATGGCGCAGGAAAGTGCGTTGGCGGCTAGAAATCCCGCAAATCCATACGTGAGACTCATTGGGCTTCCGTTTTGAAGTAGCTGGCGTAGCATTACTGTCTCCATAGCAATGTCGACAAGCTTCAGAAATGCATTCTACATGTTGAACAAGACATATCATGAGTCTACCGTAAACGAGAAAGGTTTGGTTTTGACATGATGCATACCCATTTCTTCCGATTTTTCCCTTCGTAGGCTGTGAGATTTTCGTAAAGATTGCGGACAATTCGATACCTTGGAACAACTGAGCTCAACCACGACACTAGTCCACCTCTTGAAGTAGTAAAAGTGCTTGGATGGCCACTAAAGGCCGAGCCAAACAACTTGTCGCGCCAGAAGAGCATTCGTAATGTCACGATCAAATAACAAGCGCTCACAACTATCAACCCTACAGCGCCAGCAAACGTCATATACGGATTGATATCAGTAATTAGCCAGAATTCGCCATTGTCGTACGAGCTCGTGCCCATGAGCAGATTGGCTGCCGTATTCGGGGCCACTGCCAAGAAGATTAACCACGACGTCCAGGTAATGCAAACGAGCAAAATGCAGAGCATCGGGACACCGAGGACGCCATAGGCTTGACCGAACGAGAGTGCCCCAATTTGACCCCGCCCGAGGATTCGTTGGCTTTCAAGGTTTAGCTGCTTAGCCGTCGGTCCTGCGGGGGCGATGCTTCCAAGCTTGGTTTTATTTCTGGTGGTTCCAAAAGCGCGGGTCTTGCGTTGAATTCGTGAAGACGTTGGACCTGCTGGTGGACTTGCAGTGTTTGCGAAGGGGGCAACTGACGTCCCTTTGGCCATCACTGGCAAACGCTCGATCCACGCAGCGAGTTGATCTCACTCGCGCTGCAATGAATTGACGGCAGTGTCCAGGACTTGATGATGATATTTTTGCTTCTGCATCACAAAAATACTCGGCACAAATATACGTAGCTTGCAATGTCTTTGGTGAAGTGAAAACTGAAGTCCACCCTGCTAGCCGTCTCTCCTTGTGCTGCTACCTAAAACCTGACCTCTTTATAGCGATGCAATCGTCCTGCTTTGAAGATAGACTTCAACTTTTGTCCTCAACTTCAGCTACTTTCTGTCATTGGTCAAAATTCTACATGTACCAGACTTACGGCACATTTTCATTTTCATTTTCGGAATGGAACTCGCCGACACTTGCGACCAGCTGAGCCCGTACCCGTCCACGGATCTTCTGGACGACATCGACATCATCCAGCAGATCCCAACAATCTATGATGTAGAAGCCACACCAGTGCACAATTTAAGCCTCTCCACGCTCCCAACCGACGTCTGTAGCCAAAGTTACGACGCAACTACCAGCGGCGAATCCGTTGGGTTGACACCGGACGAAGCGGCCGAGCTTTTGAAGGCCTTAGACGCCTCCGATACTTCTCAAAATCTACCAAAAGAATCTACCGTGTCTCAAGATACGTTGACCCGATTTTCAGATGTTAAAGAGCCAAATACGAGGAGAACCCCAGGCAGGAAGAAGAGCAAGAATCCGGCCACTGGAAAGATGAGGAACCCGTCGCGTGAACGCCTCCAGAACGAGTTAGCCTACCTACGTAAGAAGGTCGCAGAGTTGGAGGGAGAGCTGAGGGGCTTGCAGCTCGCAAAACGCTCAAACTTGAGCCCAATGGGTCCGGAAAGGACGAAACATGGGGACGGAGGGGCCGGTGCTCGAGTTTGGCAACGTATCGCCCAGCGACAGGCCGCGGGACGAGATGCAGCTGAAGAGGAGAATCGTCGGCTGAAGACCGTGCTAGAAGGGCAGATCCAACTGGCTCAGAGACTGGAGCAGGTGCTGCACAAGCGGCCGAATGTGTCGGTCTTTGGGGATGGCGAAGGGATGCAGAACAAAAGACTTTGTATTGGCAGTGAAGACCCGAGTACGACGTATGAGCTTTTCTTGAGTGAGCTTGATGGATTATATACGCGAGTGGAAAAAGTGTTCCATGACAATGGTTTGGACACTTCCGTGGATGACTCGCTCAGGAAGGCCTATATCAAGACAAGAATGGGCTCCGAGGGCCAGGAAGAATTGTATGCTGAGCTGCACGATGTGAATATCCTTCCGTTTGACTTCGAACGCGTTTCGTCGGCGATGTGGTACGCGGTAAAGCGGCAGTACAGCAAGAATAGCTATCATTCGCACCAGGGCGTAACAGGGCGAGGTGATACGATTGCGGTGAAGTATCGGAGCAAATGCCAGCGGCGGGGTGTCGAAGCGTGGCTGGACGCTGTTATGGTCATGCGTTGTTATACGGAAAGAGATCGACTCGCGATCGTTTGGCGGTCCATATCGCGAGGAGAAGACGAACTTTCGGGAATGTACACGGACGAAACGGGCTGGAGTGTGTTGAAACACGTCCCACCGAACTCCGGGATTAATCTCGCGGGAAGCGTCATGCAGAACTGCGTGTATGTCGTTCCGAAACGCGTGGACTACACGGCCCCCATGCATCAAGGCGAGGTTGGGTTGCTTACGAACTTCGTGATCAACTCCTATGAGGATGATGTCGTTGCGCTGAGTGCAATGGTGGAGGATATCCTATTGAAAGATGGCAGAGCTACTACCAATGGAGCTGGCCGGGGCTAGCAGTAACTACATGCGTTTTACCTAATGTACTTCGAAGTACTTCAGTAGTATCACAAAACTGCTTTGAGTTTACTAACCAGCGATAGGGCTCAAAAGACGGTTTTATCCGCGGTTAAGACTTGGGTGGAGATTTATTTTCCCACTCATAAGTCGTATCGCGGGTTTTAACTTAACCAGAAATAAGACTCGAATCCTAACCGTTCTGACTTGTTTTCACTATGGGGTTCGTAGCTCGAAAGCTTGGCCCAGGACGAAAATCCCCGATTCTAAGTGGTCAAGAATTTAGTTAGCTGTGGTAAGTCTCAGGCCGCAGGGAAGGCATTCCCAGAACAACACTTAGAGCATCTCCAGCATCTGGACTTATTTTTCGATCCTATCGAGCCACGAAATATAAAATAAGTCGGTGTTGAGAGCAGAGGTCGGAAATAATAATTGCGATTCAATAAATAATTGGGGTTTACTAGTATGGCAGCATCCTCATGGGGTTGCTAAGGGGGCAAGCCTGAAATATATTTTGTCAAAATATTTTCAGCACCGCCCCCCCCCAAAAAAAAAAAAAAATTGTCTACGTCTTCCTCCACGGCACTTCTATTGTCTTTGGAGGCCATGCGCAGTTGCGCCTGCCTCAACAAGCATTCCAGAATGCATGTGGATGTGCCGCGGCAGACTACACGACTACACTGAGCCCGATTACGTTTCAAGTTTCGCCAGGGATGGCAACGCAATGCCAACCATTTAGCAACCAAGCAATCGACGGAGTGCAAAGGGTGACTTCTGCGTGTGATGCAGTTCCTAATGTCACGGTGGGTGTTCCTCTTGGTGTATCGGAAGATCGATGCACGGGTAATACCTGACCTCGCGACGAGGGTGCTTCAACGCGTGAGGACGGAAGCAGTGACAAGCGACAACCGAGTTTTCATTCGGTGCAGGAGCTATAAGCATGGTGCTGACATGAGGAGTAGCTGCTTGGGGACGTGGGCTACAACAACTACGATTTTTAAGATTTAGCGAAACCGAGATCTGGACTAGTCTACACGTTAAAAGCAGTGGCGAATAATGCATTTACTAGTTTGTTTGTTTTATTATGCATTGGCTAGTTGGTTTGTTATCTACTTCTCCGAAATTGGTCCACGCAGTAGGGGAGTATCACAGCAATCAAAGGCGCTGGTGTCTAAGCGAATCTCGATACCGGCCGATTCAGGCTAGATAACATCGTAGCGGGGCTCGCAGCGAGATAAATTGTGTTGCTGTTGCTTCCCACGTGGTTAGACCGTGATTGTACGTATGTGGTCTTCGTTCCAACCGATAGTTTCGAGTCTCGAGCTGGGTGCCTCGTAATCATGCTGGTAATGGCAGTAGATCCGGTGAAGAGCGCGAAAACGCGCGACCTTATCTGCATCTGGCGTGATTGCTGGCCGTTGCATGTACAAACGCAATCACCTAAGTGCATTTTCAGCACAGCAAGATGGAGTTATCTCTCTATTTTCTTGCTTCAGTATAGCAATGACAGTGATAGCTTACCTGCTGGGTCTCGGAATTGCTGATAGCTTCACGCTGCAACACAACTTCTCGTGTGGGCCCTAGGTGAAGAGTTTAAAACTCATCTAGGCGTCTTTTCTCTGCTGTGTGCTCGTGCCACCGTCTTCATCCGGTCTACCGCCGACAAAGCAGGGTCCGCTGTTTGAGCGACACCTTCTGCAACGCGTTGATCCTCGCTCTGGAATGTCGCAATTTGTTCCAGCGTAGCAGTTAGTTTTTCAAGTGTCAAGCGCTGCGTAATTAATATAGAATTTCGATGCCTGACTTGTGAAGAGCTACATACACAAATGATATGTTTGGGATTGAATTGGAATGGAAAACTACATACGAGCAAGTGAGTCCTTGGACTTTATGAACTATCATAGCGAACGCTAATCGAAGCGGAATACCTCGTCGAACAACTCGGAGATCACTGGACGTCTTACCCCACGAAATCTCCTTTGGCACTATAGGAACAATGTTCGATACCTCATCCAGTAGTGAAGGACCTAAACACGGATCCGTAATTTGCGCAAGCGCGATGGGTAAGTCGCTACCAGATACGAACAGAAAGTCATAAATTTTAGCATTTGTCCCATTGCACAGCCCGGCTGGTTGGGACGTATTGTATGTAAGCGTTACTGGAGCTCCGACGCACAATTTGAGCTTGCCGGGCGCTACCAGAATTTGGAGTTTTCGCGTCTGCTAATAGTGCACGAACTATTCCTGTAGGAATATCGGGTTTTGTCAATCGCTTTTGTTGCACGAAATGCTGTGCTGTAATTTCTACAGTCGGTGAGTGAACTGATAGGATGCTTTTATCATTAGCTTCATTGACGTCTCCGTTTTTGTAGGCAATATATTTGGCTTTATTTATCTGATTCGGTTCACCTACTACCTGCAAGCAACGCGTGTTGAAAAGATCTACGTCAGCTTGGGTGGGCGCAGTCTGCGAAGTACATTAAACCAGTCAGGATCCAGCGTTCCTCGGTTTTGACTTGTAAGCATGCAGATGTTTTCAATGCTACAGATTTCGCCCTCACTTCTGACCTCGGTACCACTGTCGTGACTTCCAAGGGATATGAATTATACAAGGTTTCCATATTTCTAGCAGAGATGCATGCACAATGATCTCCGTCACGCTCTCGTCTCGTACGTGCAAGGGTTCGCGTTAATGCCATTAAAGACAACCCCGATGTGGTGGAAGCAGTTGCTTATCGTGCGTGTCTTCTGCATGTCTTGCCAGATCTCGTCGCTCCACTCCATAGCACGCCGCTGATCGACTGCGCATGCTTTCTTGTCGATAGGTTCATGGCGCTTTATCATACACCCACTCTAGTTGTTTGCGCTGATAGCGCTGCTTACAAGCTGCGATGATGCCTGCCGATGGATGCGGGCATCCATCGATTGCAGGTAGGCCGTAGTGGCTTATGCACCTGGCCGGTCATCGGTGAGCACGAGGGCTTACTACCTTTGGAAAACAATAATATAAGTGACTTACAGGTTATGTGTGTCAGAAGTGAGGGCGAAATCTGTATCCCAATTTGTTTTCCGTGTCGATGAACCTGGTTTGGAATTTTTGGGAGCGGCGTGGACAAAGAGTGTGGGACTATTGGGTCTAACTGAGCTGTATCTCCCGTAAAATAGACATCCCTTCCTCAGAAAGGCTTTTCGGAGTGACTGGACCAAATTTCTCTCATTCGCCTATCTATCCAGTATAGCATACCGCATGATATCATGCTATACTCGTCAAAAATAACCGGATGCACGTCCTTAAACTGTTGTTGCATTCGCTTCAGCTTCGCTGGACCGGATTTGTCTCTGTCAAAGATTTGTAGGGAACAGAGAATGCTGATTTTGAAAACGAAGAAAATGAAAGTGCAGAACGTAGTGTCATTCCTTTAATGTTGGATGCGGCGGTTCCCTGATGCGCCAGAAGTAGAACCCGTTTCGACTGTCTTCTGGTTGCGCGATGTTCACGAAACAAGTTGTGCATGTCCTTCACTATACGGCGAATTAACCAGCTTTTTTCAGAGCCGCCTTCGCCGTTTATAATACATTTGCAGGGGCTTGCATTCACTTTTATCCAGTGAGCATTCAAACCGTCTTCTCGATTGCTCCATAGCAAGTGCAAATGGGATCCACTGTGACTCAGCCATCATTTCTTCTGTGTCCCGAATATCTTCACTATCGTCACTATCAAAAATAGGGTATCGATAATGAGAAATTATTCTGCTTCAAATGTGCATTAAAAAAATCGCGAGCTTTATCAACTATCGCTGCTGTATAGTTGTGTCTAGCTTTCCGCGCCATCGTGTTACTGTGGTCCTCTAACCCTTGTGAGCCCACCGGCTCCGCTTCATCAACTTCATTATCGCGATTCGATATGAACACGTATTCAGAGGGTGGTAAGGCTGATACAATACATTCACAATGAGAAGTTCTTAACCAATCCAACTAATGCTGTCGAGCTAGTCTGGCATTAGATTCTTCCAGTAATTCGTCATTTAGTAATGAATGTTGAGCTTAAAAAAAGCGGGCGATTGATCGTCATCTGTTGTCGGTAAGTTAGCAAAAGATCGCCACGGCACATACAATAACAACTCGGAGAAGCAAAAATTAGGGTTTGAAGTGTCCGGCCGAATCCATGGGGTCTTCTGTACTACAATGTTTTTTTTGCGATTCATTATCCATCCTTCTCCGTCAATACGCTCCCATAAATCTGTTGAAGACGATGTATTAGCTATAGACTATATTGTTTCGAATGTTTCTGCAAATGTTGCCAAACTCATACCATCAAATAGTTCGTTCTCAAGACGATTCATGTACGCTCTCTCGATTGGCTCGATTTGAATAGAGTTGAGCTGGGGGTCGCTCGCCAATGCAACAAGGTCATCTAGGTTCTGAGATTCAACACGATAGTAGCGGAGATGGTGACGCATAACATTAATTTTGTTAATCGAACGCGATTTACTATGAATCGGCAGATTTCTAAGCAATATGTATATTGCTTCAGGTGCACCAACTTCACGAACCGACAGCGTAGCATTTGCAACTCGCTTCAGAATTGTGTGATACGGAAGGTTAGAATCACATCGCTGAATAGCTTTTGCAATTACACGTCTGAATCGAAGTGTATCCGGCTCTGCTTTGATTATATATGCACCAGCGTACTCCGCAGCACCATGCGAGTTTCCAATTAATTGTAGATCCATGTTCGCTCGCCAAGAAGAGATGATATGAGGTGAATAGTAGTTGATGCTTGATTCATCACGCTTTAAATGGAGTCTTAAAGAGGGTGTTCCGTCGGGACCAGTTTTAGTTTCAATTATCGCTCTAGGTTGCAAGCTCTTCGGGAATCCAAATCGGCAGTCATTACCTTTTTTCCTGCAAGACGAACCAACATGACAATGATGCTTTTGTACACGCTGCACGAGTCTCGCCAAATCACATTCCCACTCTTCATTCCCAATAGGAGGAGGAGGTCTTAATGAAAGAATGTCGCTCTCACTGGCGTCGCAAGTAGGACACGAGCACGAATCCAATTCTTTGAGCGTCTTCGTTAGTACAGATATAGGTTTATCGACATACGAAGCGAGTTCCGTGCGGCCTTCTTCGGTTTCTGAAAGCTTAATCACATCTGGCGCGTCTTTCACCCATAATAAGCAATGCATGTGCGGCGAGTCTCGCTGCTGAAACTCCACAGGCCAGAAATGATCTACAATTTCACCTAATGGCTTCGCCCTCCCACACATTTCCTTCTTTCATCAAAAGAAAGCTTCCTGTAGTCATCGAGCGTTAGATATTAATTACATGCTCGCGCAAAGTCTGGCCAAAATTGTATCTGCCGTACTAAGTGTTAAGAAAGAGGGTAGGCCATTTCGTACGTAGAACTCGGTTGCGAATCATGGACATTATATCTTCACGAGCATTGGACCACTATAGCACACTGCCTCGCACGACACGAAAGTTTCAACGAATCTAGAACTTTCATCGCAGAGTTGAGCTCATCATTCTCATTATTTGGCTGTCCTTGGTTGCTATTCTGATTCTGTGCTCGTCCACAGCCTGCTAGCCTCGACACGAGTCTCAGTAAATCTGACTCGTCTAACCAAACCATCAAGTTGATGCCGCTGAATTGGGTTCATGCAAAAGAACTTGAAATTTCCATGGATAATGTATCGCTTATCGTGCCACTTCATCAGGTGTGCACACAAGTCTGTCAGCGCATACTCATGAAGTCTACTTTCACTCTCACCTACGGGATGATAACCTTCCAATTTGTCAGGAATAAAAGCGAATCTGGACTAGTATGTCAACTTAAGAAAAGTCTGTATGGTCTCAAACAGGCTCCACAATATGGTATGAAGTACTAAATGTATTTCTGAAAGGCTTATGATATGTTAGATGCAAAAAAGAACATTGCTTGTATCGAAAAAGGTGAGAGGTTAAAGGAGTCACTCATACGCTTATCGTATGCGTGTATGTCGACGATCTCACGATCGCAGTCGCCCATTTGAGCTCGATCAATGATCTAAAGGCGAAGTTGTCCGCTAAGTTCACAATGAAAGACTTGGGTGAACAGCACTATCTGCTAAAAATGGAGATCCAAAGAGATCTGGAAAAGAAAACCCTGCGCTTGTCGCAACAGAAGTACATCCAGGACCTTTTAGAAAAGTTTCAGATGCGAGACTGTAATACAAAGACCACCCCACAGGCTAAAAGTGTGGTCCTAGAAAAGGAAACAGTCCTAACACCAGAACAGATAGCGGCTCAGCCGTTTGACTACAGAGGTCTGGTTGGGTCCTTAATGTATCTAGTTAGAGGCGCTAGGCCCGATATTACTAATGCTGTAAGGGATCTGAGCAAATATTTGTCTTGCTATAATAAGACTCATTAGAGAGCGGCTCAGCGAGTACTAAAGAACTTGAAAGGAACGTCGAAGTATGGCTTAGAGTATAATGGAAATAGTACTGTTAATCTAGAGCTATACACAGACGCGAGCTTCGCGGATGCTACTGAACAAAGGAGATCTATTACAGGATATGTATCAATACTTGCAGGCGCATGCATTACCTGGAAGAGTGTTAAGCAGGATTGTATTAGTCTCAATACAGCGGAATCGGAATTAGTAGCCGTTAGTGCAGGAGTAAGAGAAGCAATGTGGCTATGACTACTACTGAATGAATTGGGTTATGGCAAAGTACTACCAGCACAATGTTGGTGCGATAATACTGCTGCCATTAGTATTATCAAGGACCCATGCAGTCATTCATCAACAAAGCACATTGATATCAGGCATCTGTACGCCCGTGATAAACATCAAGAGAATAGTATTAGTATTACTTACTGTAATACAAATGATATGATAGCAGATGCTTTAACAAAGCCACTGAGTCAATGCCAGTTTGAAAAGCTCCGTGCTATGATGGGAATTAAAGATTTTCAGACTTGGTCATGTTTGGCATTCCACAAATAACAATTAAAAGGTGGTAAATAAAGGAGTCAATTATGCCTTAAATAATAAATGACGAATCTCAAATATTAAATCACTTGTTCAATTTATTTTGCAACAAAACCTCGTAAAGTTACGGATTAGAATAAACAACAAAGGGTGCAAGGCTACGATTTAAGATCAGTTTAAGGGCTAAAATCCAGATTTCAAGGTTCTCCTATCCCTAAATTAAGGTTTATGCACGGTCTGGGGTGCAAGCCCCGCACTCTTGAGTACATTTTACTCATATTTAAGTTAATTCTATTCCGACTCTCTATTTTGCCGCCGCGCAAAAGCACTAAGATCAAAGACGAAATGGTCGCGAGTAGACTTTCCGCCCGCAGTGTCCTCAGTTGGGCTGTTGGCAGCATGTTAACCCGCAGGGTACTATGGCCTAGGTCACACCGCTGTAGCCAGGAGAATGCGGGACGGCTTACGACCATCTTTCGTCGGATCCGCTGTCTCATCCTCCATTTCAGAACACACCAAATAATCAAATATAATCAATGTATTTGAGACTGGTGTAAGCGACTCCACTTAAACGTCAACACGCCCGGCAAGCGTGATACCTGCAGTAAGGTCGTCGGAGTATGATACGAACAAAGTGTGCGGGACTGCGCCTTCAACTGCTCGAGTCATCACCAGTATTCCTCAGCGCAGAATGGTGCTTCGCTGGACGCTCATCCCTGAGCAAGCGACCGCAGACTTGCGTCTATTCTCCAAGGCACTCGACACAAGGAGTGATAAAACAAGGCGAGGAAGGACGACAGCTACGCAGTCAAACTGAAGAATCCAGGCAAGGCATTTTTCCTGAAGCTGGCGGCGGCTGCATTTTGAGAAATCAACTGGAAGCGGGACAAGAAAGGCATCAACTATGCCCGAAAAGCGATAATGCTATGTGGTTTATCGCTGGCGGTTAATGGAACCTGGCCTACGGGGTTTTCCGTCATCTACAAGATTTTTGCAAAAGGTATCCGCAAGAATTTGCAGGAAGCGCAAATGCTGGTGGATCTGAAGCTGACATTCATCGAACCGTGGACAAAGGCGGCGAAAGTGAGCCGGTAAGTATCGTCGTGATGAACAGCGCAGACAACGAAGCGTTCGTCTAGATGTAGATATAGGCCACTAGGATGTAACCAAACATGGATGCAGACAAATTTGGAATTGTTAAAAAAAATGTCGGTGTTCTGAATTAGTATATGTCAACTTGCGATAGACTATTTGATGTGAGGTCGTTGAAAATGTGCTTACATAAATTAGCCTCACTCAGACTATTTACCGCACTAAATGTAGCAGATATGGAGCATGTGTTCGATGACTTGCGTCTAATGCATCATGATGCAGTGTTTAAATGCCCGAAGGCGCGCACGATTGACGCTGGATCAACAGAGACTATAGAGGCCAAAGAGCGCGGCATCTTGCCAGGTAAGGGCACCAAGATTTATGAGATGGTGGTTATCACATACTGAGTTGGGATGTAGTTGGTGAAGAATTGGTGCGTTGGAATATAATTGGTACATAGTTGGTATAGGTGTTGGTATACTTGGTATGTACCACTTCTTTACCAAATTCAAACCAGCTATTGTGTTCTATACGATCACATCGATTCTAACAGCTTATTGTTGAAATGCTGGTGAAGAAGTGTTTCACGGCAATAAAAAACTTTAAAACCCACGCTGCAGCAAAACAAGAAGATACTAGTGATGCAATATCGCTGTTGCTATTTTAACGTGGGAACTTTTCGTGCAAAGGACGTTTACATTATGAGCAAGTGGCACTCGATCTCAAAATCAGTCGGCGGGACAAGAACATTAATTGAGTGGATTAAGCGTGTGTAACTAGACGGACCAGATGCAGAGAAAGAGCGCACGCACATGCTCTGTGATATCAGTGCCATGAATATACGAGCCACGATCAATTCGGGTGGATGAGTACTGGATTTTGCAGAATTTATTTGATACGGCAATGCTGGTTGGCTAAATGACGGGTGCTTGATCGCGGCGGTGGCCCGCATTACGGTGGAGGCATCCTGGAACCCGCCACTATTAAAAATCCAACGTTTGTAACGTTTCGTAACGAAAAAACAACGCAAAAGGCTGGTCGACACAAACGATTTCATATTCAGCAAGTGTCAAGAGAGGACTCGGTGATCATGTGCCCAATCCATATAAACATTGGGGTTCCTCACGGGTGCAGAGCAACCTTTGACATCAAGAGGCATGTCATCTAGAAATATGACCCCTTTCACATAGAAGACTACGAAGATACAGTAAAAACAATTGTCGATACTGTTTACCTGCCGCTGCTTAGTCAATCTTATCAACTCAAACTGATTCGTCAAAACTAAAATCAAACGATTGGTGTATATACGAGTTCTTTTGTTGGATTCGGTTCATTTCAAAATTGAACCCTTTACACGTGCCATCTGCGAAGCTCGGGTTGTGCCGCCACCCTTCACTCTGGATGGCCTGGGCCTGGAGCCCCGACGGTCAAATTGCTTGGTCTTTATTTGGGTTCTACTATTGGAGTGATTTCATTTCTCGAAATGGAGCCATTTACCTACGCCACCTGCGCAGCTCAGGTGGCGCCGCCGCCGCTCACGCTGGACGGCC
>JAHQIV010000258.1:0-25970 GCA_030463285.1 Phytophthora europaea | reverse complement strand
CAGATATAACGGGGTATTTAATCATCAAGGTGCGCATGCGGAGAGGGAGATCTGTACTGCTATTCTCGCCACTACAACACTTCAATTGGCGATCCCAGCGATCAATAGCGACGCTAAGTAGCGTGTTTCTTGCGAGCTACTCACGACTACCTAGACAGGCAAACCGAACTTTTGGTAGACAAGCAACTATCTATCTAACGTTAGTATAATTACACGACCTTGTCAATGCGTACGGCATCGATACCACGAAATGTGTTGAAGCCCGAGTGGCACGTCCGTTGCTTGAGTTCGCCAAGGGCGTAATTCATGATCTTAGTAAGCGTACACGTGGCCCAAACCACCTCCCGTCGAGTGCGTTGTTTACTGGCTTCGACTGTCGAATTGATTTCAGACCAGGCTGTCGAGGGAAGGATCTTAAACATTGGGCTGTCGCAGTTCGCTATCGTCTTGGGCCACTCACTCTTGTAAAAATTACCGATCCATTGACACGCATGGACCGCAACAGGTAGGTCCTTTGGCAACACGAGTTCTAGGTTGTCCTCGCACGGGTTGGCCATCGTACTAACAACAAAATCCCAGTACTCGTGTCCTCCGTCTTTAAAGCTGGGCGATGAAACACCAAGGTGCGAGAGCGCCGTGTGCTTGATGGCATTGTTGGCTACAGCGACGGAGTACGCAAACATCTCGGCAATCCATTCGCTCGAGACTTGCCGTGTCTTGACACAAAGGTGGCAGTAGTCGTCAACCATACGCACAGCATCGCGCCGTGTCATGATGTACGGAGGACCGATACTACCATAGTATTCCGTTCCGTCCTCGCGCGAAACATTACCGCACGGTAGACCATCGCACACTTTCTTGAGCACATCAGCCTTGTCTTTCGCAAAGAATCCACCTTGAAGTGCGTTCCAGTCCTGTGCAAGCGCAACTCCGTCAACGACAGTGTCATCAACAGTCGACGCGTTACGACGTCCGTGGTAATACTTGGACATATTCCTCCCAGTATTCGCTTCAAGTGGCCGCAAAAAGAAGAAGTCTCCATCGATAAGCGCGATCAGCTCATGCCGCCTCCCCGGAGACGCGTTCTGGAGGAAATGGCGCAGCCCAAACGGCTTATTGTATGGCGCGTAGGTGTCCTGAGCCTCTGGCTCCGGGTTCACCGCAAAGCTCGGCGTGAAGTGACGTCGGAAGTCGTAGTATAGCTTTGGTTCCGCCATCACACGCAGCCTCTCACTCTCCGAACAGCCCGACAGAATCTGTGTGATCGGCCCCCGTTGTCCGACCCACGAGGCCGTGAGCTGCACCACTGTCTGTTGCAGCAGCCGATTGCGTTGGTCGCAGCTCGCGCTGAACACAATGTGCATGTTGCTACCGTCGCGGTCGGCCGGGAATTCAGACATCGGTTGGTGTGTAGCTGGCTGCGTCATAGCGTGCGTTCCAATAGCGTGGCTCGCATTGGAAGTATCGGACGTGCCGCGCAGCAGATCGCGGACTTCCTGAAGCAATTTCTGGCTCTGTGCTTGGGCTTCGAGCGCCGTCATTTCAAACGGAACATCGCTGCTCGCTTGTATTCTTGACGAAGCGAATCCATAGTAATTAGACACCGCCACGGACACCACAAACGCGAGGCCCACTGCAGCTTTGAGCGAGAAGGACCTTCGTCGACTTGACGTCATCTTCGAGCTGAGACTTCTGGAATGAGCTTTCGTGTGTCCTTCCTTGGCAGTGGACCACCCAGCACGTTACATTTAACCATATGGGATAAACAAATCAGCTCACGATGACTGAAGGAAAGTATACAAGTGAACATAGTGATCGTAGTGTCATGTCGAATGACGCGCATACAAACACCAAGTGCGGTTGCTGGCTTTACAGACACTGAGCAAACCTTAGAAGCAAACATATGACCTTTCTGTCGATAAGACAACATGATCATAATATGATATTATCGAAGCTTCTCAGCTTCCGACAAGTTATCGGAGCTTCAGCACTGTGCAGCATCAACTGGTTTCACTCACAGCACATGTATACCTAACGGCCATAGGAGACCAAGTAAGAGCCGGTCTCCTTCACTTCATGGAAGCCGCGACAGAATCTTCAACGCGTCGGATCGATGCCGCCCGCCGCGACGACAAAACTGACAGGGCTCTCTTGGTGGCGCAACCTGCACGGATTGGTCTGGAACCAACGCAAGTCCCTGTATTCAGTGCTACATACACGAAAAAAATAGCGACCCTTTTTGAAGGGTCGCTATTTTTTTAAAAGAAGGGTCAGTATTCGGCAAGTTTGAGATGGGTCCATTTCACCTTTCCGGAACTCCTATCCTTCATGGACTGTCTTTATGATAGGCTCCTGGTACCTTGAAGGAAAGGTACCAGCCCGTCCAAGTCAAGCCATGGGCTGGTACGAGTACGACTCGGAGACCGGCTACGACTACTATGAGCCTTCGTGGTTCTATGCAGTGGCCGTGGGTCGTCGCACCGGCATTTTCACCAGTCACGAGGAGGCCGTGGCGCAGGTTCACGGCTTTCCGAGCTTTCGGATGAGAAAATTCAACGACTACGAAGAGGCTCGCGACTATTTGGAGGAGTTTGATATTTTCTGCGAGAGCCTGACGGAAGACGGCAGTGAAGAACGAGAAGTGGAAGAAGAAGACGAGGATCCAGAAGGAGAAGACAGCTGGTTTTATGCGGTCGCGGTGGGGCGCACCACGGGAATTTTTTTGGACTTTGAGGACGCCAGGGACCAAATTTATGGGTATCCAAGATCCAGAATGGAAAAATTTCTAGACTACGACGAAGCGGGAAAATATATGGAGAAAAATCAGATTTTATATGAAGAAGAAGAGGAAAAAGAAGAAGAAGAGAGGAGAAGACTAATTGTTTGGTTCTACGCGGTGGCGGTGGGGCGCTCGACGGGGGTCTACATGAACTACCAGGAGGCCGTGGAGCAGGTCCACGGGTTTTCTGGGTTTCGGATGAAGAAGGTCAGCGACTATGAAGAGGCGGAAGAGTACATTGCGTTCAATCAAGTATATTCAAGTGATGAAGAGGAGACTGATGGGGAAGAAGAGGAGGAGCCGGAGGAGAAGGAGATCTGGTACTATGCTGTGGCGGTGGGACGTGACACGTGTCTACACAGACTGGCAGGTGGCAAGAGCGCAGGTGCATGGCTACTCTGGCTTCCGCATGAAGAAATTCCTCGACTACAGTGACGCTCAACAGTACATTGGGAATAATCGCGTTTACTACGGGGAAGATGAAGAGGAAAAGAGCGACGAAGAGGACGAGAAGGAGCAGGAGCAAGTGTGGTATTATGCTGTGGCTGTAGGTCGATGTGTTGGAATTTACACCAGTCGCGACGACGCACTGGATCAGGTGTATCAATACTCGGGGTTTCGATTGAAAAAGTTCCTCGACTACAGTGAGGCCCAGGAGTATATTGACGTCAACAGAGACAAAACTCCACGTATTATGATGAGCAAACCACTTGTCATCATCATCGCGAACGATTCTAGGCCAATGTGATGAGCTCGCATCAATCATTTTGTTTCGTAAAATTAAGTCGTCAGCTGTCATACGAGTTGGTTGTCGCATCGTTGCTCGAGAAATTATCATTATCTTGGATTGAAGTACAAATGACAGTTAAGGACGAGCTACCTCCAGTTTTTCTCTTCCAGTCATTCCCAGTTTTACTCGTTGTCGATAGCATGGGTGGAGGAAGAATCGTGAAGACAGCCGCAGAACTTGAAGATGAAGTAACGAAGCTGGCGCATACATTGGACTTGGAAAAAGTGGCAGACGTCGATATCGACAAGGGCCTCGAGCTGATCGAAGAAGTCCATAAATATTTGGAGCAGATGGATTTTGGCTCGTGCAAACGTTGCATCGCTGTGCTCGGTACGACTGGAGTTGGCAAAAGCACGTTGGTTTCGCTGCTGTTTGGAGAAGGAAGACTGCTTGTCCATCACGAGAACGAATATTCACGCGTCCTGGTTGCCGAGAAGCCACTTCCTGGTGTCGATATCCACAGTGGCTCTTCCTCAAAGACGCTACTGCCGGGTATGATTCGTACCCGCATTGATGACGAAGACGTTGTGGTGTTTGATATGCCTGGAAGTCATGACACGCGTGGTCCGTTCGCCGAGCTCGTGGTGCATTCAATTTTGAAGTGGATGCTAGCAAAACATGAGCAATTGAATTTTCTTCTGGTAGCAACCCCTCCTCAAGAGCGTCCACAGGGGATTGGACTGGCAAATACCATAAACAGAGTATATGAAGGCAGCTCGAATGCAGTCCTTGTGTACATGAAGTGTGATGCTGATTTCGAGCCGGGAAGTACGGCGATTTTGGAGGGGATTGACGCTGACAAACGCAAGATTCCCGCATTTGCGCTGTTGAAACCTGCTAAATCGGACAGAGAAGGTCTTGACTATTCGTTAAAATATCAGGTCGCCAAACGAGTTATACTAAATCAACTCGTGGTTCCGGTGTCATCTGTCGACGTGTTTGAAGGTTCGGTCCCAGAATCGGCTCAACTCTTACTGCAGAATTTCTGCAAACGGAGCATTGGAAAAGCGCGTCATGCTATTTCTCAGGAAGTCCTTCGTGTTTATCGCCGTGGCCGTTTGCGCCGTTCGTTTGACGAAATCTCGGTATTGCTCGATGCTTTGGCGAGTCAACAAGGCCTTGATTTCGCTGCTGTGGCACAATTCTTCGAGTTGATGCTACCTCGTTTTTTTCGCATTCGTAACCTGAACTTAGTGTCGAAAGCGGCCAAGAGATTGCAGCTGATGGAACGGTGGCGTCGATCGTTTTGGTCGGATCCTCTCGAGTTACGATCGATCTTTCACTCCGTGTGTGGGCCAATGTGATAATTGTGAGTCCAATCGTTCGAATCAGTGCTACTGGTATTGATTTGTCGGCTGAAGGGAAGGCTCCAGCTTGTATTCCTTCCCGTGCTGGGCCTGGAGAAGATGGCGTTCATGGTAGACCTGGTCTATACGGCGGAAATCTGGTTGTTGTCTGCAAAAAGCTCGAGAACTTCTTGGATCTCTTCACGTCTACTGGACAACAAGGTGGCGCGGGACAAGACGCAGGGCATGGGGTTAATGGACGCGGTGCCGTGTACGATGTATCGCAATTTAAGGCATCCGCTGAGAAGCTGATCAAAAGTCTGACCTCACTAGAGAAATGGGAAGCAGCTGTGTTACCCATTGGAATCGAGTTGGTAAAGTGCTCAAAAGTGGAGTTACCCCCAAATAATAGGAACGTCGTACGCGCGGCTGTCGGAGCAGCGATGGCATCAGCGTCTGTTGCCATGGGTCCGGAAGCAGCAGTAGTGGGCTGTGCGCTTGGTGGTGGGCTACTGACAATAGCGTTCGGGAGAAATACGAAAACGGAGCTCAAGTTGGTGCGGCGAAGTGTGCCAGGATCGAGTGGGGTTCCGCCTGGTTACCGAGGTCGAGGAGGCCATGGAGGCCTCGGTGGGGAGTTTTACGTCTTGGAATCTGGCAACAAACCTTTAAAACGGCAGGGCGAATCAGGTTGTGATGGTGAACCAGGTGCGACTGGGAAGCATTCGCGGGATGGAAAGGCTAGCATCGCTGTGAGAGGAACCATTGTGCAAGAGTATAACTGGTGTGGACAACGGTGTGGAAAATCGTCGATCAAAGTTAGGGAGGAGACCCCACAAACCCCCCGCGAATTACGTCAGAACGCGTTCACAGCTGGAGAAAGAGCTGTCCCGACTCGGAACCCACTGGCGCCTATTGATACTGCGAAGGCTCACTACGAGGAGGCTTTTACGCAGCTCGTTGAAACTTTTCCTCTGTGCAATTTTGCTGATATTGCTATGCCGTGAAGCCCAGTCGAAGCTTTATTTGAAGAGAATTGAAAAGATTTTAAGGACGAAAATAATGTTTTGAGGGTTTCTTGCCTATTTAGACGGATGCTTGTAGTGAGAAGCAAAAAATAGTTTGCGGTGCCAGCAGCAAACTTCGATCTCCGATCTCAATCTTTAAATATTGAAGAATTGGGATCAAAATGGAGACGGTAGCTCTAGAATGGATCAGCTCGTTGGAGGTGGAGCCTCGAGATGTCGTGCAGTTTGTACAGCAGCTCAACAATGTCCCTGAGGAAGCTGCGTGTGAAGTTGGTAATATTTTCTCGCGTCGATACCGTCTGACCGGTCGGAGCATTGGGAATGAGGACGAGCGTCGGATTCGAAACGAAGTTCACCTGAGCTGTGAGCCGTGCCTTGCTGGGTTTCTCTCCAAGAAGTTTGGGTAAGGAAGTGGCCGATTTCAGGTTGCAGGGAGCCTTTACTGATTGTTCTTTTAGTAAGCAGACCCAACATGTCACCGGTGGCGAAGTCATTCGCGTAAGATGCAAGCGCGTTTACCCAGGTATCACTTACGTCCCGAATAAGTGGTGTTTTGCCCAGCAATTACCCACTCAAAATGATGCTACAGGTGCCAAGCCACTTGGAAAACTTCTAGCCGCTTCAGTAAAAGAAGGTGGCAAAGCTAGAAACGGATGTGAAGAGGAAGAAATCGATGACCCCACGAATGTGCAGCAACCGGTAAGACTGAATAGTGACTTTATACTAGACGTCCACGACTAACTCGACCCTGTTCAGGACGATAGAATCCCCACACCTGTCCTACCCATGGATAAAGTGATAGCTCTGATCGACCTCCTAGGGGATCAAGTTGTCGATGCTCAAGAAGCCTACGAGTTATTTGTCGACGCCGACGCTCGTCCACCTCAACGAATGACGATGTTGGGCCTTACCAAGGCTCTCGCTAGACTATGGTACGTGCTCATTGACACGCATTCTTGGTGGTGTTGTGCTCGAACTGACGCCGATTCTGGTCAATGCAGCAAAAATGAATGGACACCAACGTCTAGCAACACAAAGATCAGTGTCGAGAGCCTCCGCTATCTGCTGAGTAAGCTCATCGCGAGCAACAACGTCGCTGTGAGGGGAATTCCTCGAGCTACGACACTTCCATTCCTCTCGTACACGGACTTCTTGGCTTGCTACGTCGCTTTTCTTGCCAGTCTCCACTCTTCAGCATAAAAAACTTCACAAGAAGCAGAAAATGAAATGACGTTGAAAAATACCTCCGTCTAATTCCAGCATCCACAACCAGACCGATTTAGCGTTCATGCTACGAAACACACGCCCACCTCAACGTTCTCCTCCCACAATTCGAGTTATTCTCTCTCTCTCTCTCTCTCTCTCGCTTCACGTCAAATTCTACTCCAAAAACTCTCTCATGAGTCTTCTTTCGTCAGCGTCAAGGATGCCTTCCTCCAGCGAGGGGTCTTCGAGTGGCGTCAAGATCAAGCGAAAGAGTCGACGACGTCGTACGAGTTCATTAGGAACCAGTTCGCCTGAAGAGCCTCAGCTTGAAGTCGAGCCTCCTCGAGAGCGGACGCATGGGAGTCGTCGAGTCCATCGTGACACTCTGAACGAAGATGGTTCGACCAGTAGCTGCAGGCGAAGGACGAGTATCGTGAGCTCGAATGCTGAGGAAGCGAGCAGTCGACGCACGCCAACTCACTCGCATCATCGTTACTCGAGTCTCAGTGGGGCTTCTCCGTCTCAAACAGCAAAACGCCGACCAGAACAACCTGTAGACACGAGTATGACAGCACGAAGGACTTTGACGTCGTCCGCGTCCTCTATTCGACGATCGAACCGGAAACGTCTGGACGAGGCTCAACTGGGCGCGGTTGATGCTTCGTATCGCTATGGCGGGCGTCAACGCAGCAGCGACAACAACAACGACGCCGAATTCGACGAAGACGAGCATCATAAACAGACTTTCGGCAAGCTGGGAGCTGGACCCGAGAGTTTCTCGGTTCCAGGGCACGAAGACTGGTTAAGCGTAAGCAACAACAGCCATGCGGCCACGCGCGTCACGCTGCCTTCTCGTGCCAGTAAATACCGCAACTTGTCCGCAGGAGTGAACAAAAAGTCACGCGCGCGAGCTCCAGCAGTTTCGAGTAAGGACTTGGCCGACCGTCCTCCATCTCGTCAGCGTCATGCCTTCCCCACCCACCTCATCGACGCAAACGCCTTCGATGCGCCGGAGACCACTGGAAGACGCGGAGGCAGCTCGAGCTCGACTACCAGCAGTCGAAGTAGGAGCGATACGTCCTCCCCCCCTGACGGCATCACTGGCGATCGCCCGCCGTCGAGATACATGGTCAAGGCCAAACGCAACAGCAAACAAGGACTGACTCAAGACCCGAGCGCTCCTTCAAGACGGGGAGTCGTCGACAAGAACACCGTCTTCTCCTGTAACCAAACGCATCATGACCCCAAGACCGACGGGTTTGCAGACGTCGACGAAAGCGTCCCGCCACCGTTCAGGATCGAAGTGACCACGGATGCCAGTGAAGCAACGTTGGATTCACCTGCTGCCACCCGCTCGACTCCACCTTGTGGTTTGAATCTGAATCCAACGACCAACCCTCGCAATACTCGACGCTGGCCGTTTAGCAACCAGGAGCAGCTCTTGCGTTTGGCTGTGAGGGGTTCGGATGGCAGTCGCGGCAGCGATCAAGCCATGTCGGCAGATCTGGACGCCGCTCAGAGCCCTCTCCAGTGGTTCGGCAAAGACGACCAGATCAACAACGCGCACTTGTTCGAGACGATCATTTCCTTGCCAAGTCCGCGGCCTGCACTCGAGCCGGACGTGGACGTAGCAATCGAGGATGACCTCGAGGACAGCTATGGGCCTCAATACCACAGCCGCAGGATAATCAGCAAGCAGCAGCCACAACACGAGCCGCACCAACACATTGAGGACCATTTTCCTTCGAGACGAGCTGCTGCGGCGTCCAAATTGGCTGCTCCCATGACGACGATCTCGGTCGGGGACAAGCCCGAGCTGCAGTGGATCCGTTCAAGCACAAATCCGTTCTTCGTTGGTGCTTCATCGACAGTCGACTACGACTCGATGGACCCGGACACCGCGATCGAGCAAACGCCGCTCTACTCGTCCGAGGACCTCATGACTCTAGCAGCAACCGAGATGACGGACCTGCACTTGGACGACTACACGGCGTTAGGGGACGCATCGATGCCAGCTCCACCCCCTTCGACTTCTGGAATGGGGTGGGGCGGCTCGAGACTGCTGCCAGCTTCTCGCTCGCCGCCACTCCGGACTTCTCTAGGCAAGGACTTCCTCAGTCTCTTCGCACAGCATTAACATGTTCTTGAATTGATTCTTCACTTCCTTCATCGTCTTCCATTACGGTCTGGAGTGTCGGCCCTCCACAGCTTGGAGATACGTGAGTGTGCTCATGAGAGTCGCTCCGAACACCGACACGAACAAGACGCACCCCACGCAGCAACACATAATCGACAGACGGAAACACACTTTAGGCCCCATGAGAACCTTGACCATAGCTAGCGGGTTCGCAGTGAACCGCATCCGTCCGACCGGCGGAGGCAAGTACGGATTGAGATTCGGGGCGTTCTGGCCCTTACCGACTGGAGACGCCACTGCTTCGTCCTCTGGGACGATTTGAACCGAGATGCCAATGCGCCCCATTTCCATTGACACAGCAGCTTCACGGTCCGTGAAGTAGATTGGAATCCACTCCGCGTCGTCGGGTAGTCTACCGAGCCCCATGAAATCCAGCAGACCATTGAGCGCGGCATCGGCATCCGCTTCATCTTTCTGAGCTTTGGCGCGTTTTCGCTCTGCTGGTGAAGGCTCTTTCCGCTTTGGCAAGCCGCGCGTCGTCAGCTTTCGTTGCTTTCGCGTCGATTCCTTCGAGCTCCGACCCAGTAGTGCGTTGTCTTCGCGCGGAGCCAACTTGACGTCAGTGTTTGTGTTTTTCTCGTCATCGCTTGAGTCACCGTCACTGCTGCAGTTGTCGCCATCTTTTTGGGAGCCTGGCAAGTTATCACCAGGGAGAACTGACTGCCGCGCAAGACGCTTAAGCTCTAGAAAAGGCGCCACCGAGCGATTCGTCTCGTACGCGCGACGCAGCCACTTGTACAGGTCGAGTTGAGCCTCACCTAACACGTCATTCCACTTGAGCACGTCCTTATCCCAGAGCTGGATGTGAAGTCGCGCTAGCTCCGGCGAACGCGGTGGGAACTCGGTCTTGAGTATCAATCGCCAATTCCAGCAGGGCTTTCCATTCGAGCAGCGCCAATGCGTGTCGGTGCTCTCTGCTCGACTGCTCCCCGAGTCGCCTCCACTCTCCATCCAAGCTTTCACGAAGTAATCGTTGATCTCGCTCTCAGCTTGATCCTGGACGTTGTCCGCGCGCCACACAACGACCCGAACTTCAAATGTCTTCGGTGCTGGCGGAGAGATGTCCACAGGCTCGACACGAACTGCTTCCTGCGTGGTTAGAATATCCACCCAAAGCTGCAAGAAACCTTGCGACGTTGTGCGACTCTGTGGCTCGTACAGATGACGGTATTCAATCGGCTTTAGATGGCCTTCTCCAATCTCTTGCCATTCGCGGTGGAACCAACGCTCCTCCAGGTCAATCGTCGTGGACCCGATCAATTGATCCATGAGGCCCCGATCCCAGACACCAATTTCAAGCTGAGAGGCGCCAGGTAGAGTCGTCTCCAGCTCGAACATGCGGAAGAATTCTGGCTGCAACGTGTTCGGACACGCGTTAGCTCGATCGTTGATGCGGTTGCTTCCGAGCTTCAGACGTAAGTATGGATCCGAGTATCCGTTCAAGTTCTTGGCCTGTAAGTTTTGGCTCCGCAACACATAAACTCGGACGATGACCGGTTGGGGGCCATCCTGAAGTCGACGAAGCTCCAAATACTCCTGCTTCGCCCGCTCCTCCTCCTGGGAACGCAGTTCCTTCTTGGCTCGACGTTCTATCACGGTGATTCGTCCTTTGAAAACACCAGCGCGAAGCTGCACTCGAACCCTGCGAAAACTTAGTAAACTCGGTCGAGATAACACCGGTCTCTTGAGCTGGTACGACTCGAGGGCTGGACTAGTGAAGAAGTTCTCAAGCTCTTCCCCGCCGTATTCAGAAATCCACCAGTCCCTGCCTCGCAGATAAGGCGCGCGATGAAGTTCCTGCTGGCGGGTGCTACGAGGAGACCCTAACAAGGATCCTCGCCGCTCCCCACGACTCCGATGAGCGAGCAACAGAGCCGACTTTCCAGCGTTGTATCTTCGCTGCTCTTCTCGACGGCGTTGCTCGATCAGAGCAGGATCGGTATCGTCCAGAGAGTTGACGGTACTTACGGAGTACAAGACGGACGGTAAGTTGAGGTCTCCAACGCCAATTCCATCGTCAACGGGGAGTTCCTTTTCAGCTTCGGGCTGACCTTCATCGAGCAACTTATCCATGACGTCCTCTTCATCCTCCGGTTTATCTTCGGTGGCTTCATCCTCTTGCATCTTCTTGCCTTTATTCGGACCTTTCATGCGAGTTTTCGGCTTTGACGGGCTTCGGAATGGAGACCCGGATCCGTCCGCCACCTCGATACGATACGTTGAGCTCCACGGCAATTTGTTCGCCAGGTCCACTATACACGAAGCAAGTGTCGTCTTGCGAAGCCCACCGAGAGTTGAATCGCACACCCGAATCTGCAGTTGTGGGGCGTAAAGAGTATCGATCGGCAGCTTGACGTGCGCCACGATTCGGTCCAGAAAGTTCGCGTTCTTGCTGCTCCCCGAAGTTCCAGAGCCCGCGGGCATGCCGGATTGAGTACGCTTTACACTCGATCCATCCACGAAGTAGCCCCCTACAAGCTCAAACTCGACATGAGGACGGCGCACTCCCAATGTACTGAGAGCTTTCAAGTGTCGGACACCCAACGCAACGATGTCGAGGTTCGCCTCGGTGTACTTGGGTGTAATCGACGCTGGCTGGCGGAGAACGGCAGGCGGAGCTGTGCCTGCGTGGTCGATGTATTGAATTGCAACCAGCAATTGACCCACTGACCCACCACCGCCAGCTTGTTCTGAGAGCAGCAGACTCACGGAGGTAGACGAACTACTTCGCGGTCGTTTTAGCTCGTACCATCGGGGCTTTGGAGATCCTGCAGTGGCGACAGATCGCACAGCTGAAGCTAGTGACAAGCGCAATTCGCCAAGAAGACCAGCAGCAGCACCACCTACGACTGAATCCTGAACTTGTACGATGATCTCTGGTGTGTAAATCACGTCGGTCGAAGGCACATTTGCTAGGAAGACAAGCGACTCGTAGAACAATGGCGCTGGCGTGCTTTGGCGCGCCGTTGTGCGCTTTAGTTGGCCACAGCATCGAACTTCCACCACTGGACTTGGGACACGCGTTATCTCGACTGGGGACTCGAGTCCTCGAGCTTGGAAAACATGAACACGAACTTCACGATGCACTCGTGGGGAGCGAAATGGACCGAATAGTTCGGTAGTGTCGCCTTCGTTAACCCACGGATGCCGCGTAGCCAACTCCACTCGGCCGAAGCCTAAGCGTAGCAGAAGGACACCCGGGTTTTGAGACCGTTCAAGGGCAAATCGTGTCTGTCGTCGAGCGATCTCTTCACGTAGCACGACCCACTGGCATTTCCCAGTCAATCCGCGTCCAAACAGGTCTTCAGCACGGAAACGAGCAAAACTGACGCTCACAAACTCCTCTTTGCGACCTGTTGCAGCTGCAACTCCGCCTACAGATCGACTGAGCGTGACGATGACATCCGGAATTTGAGTCAAATCCGCCGGTAACTCCAACGCGGAGCGATGCTCCATACACTGCTCAAACGTAGCTGTGCCATCCTTCGCAACTTCTTGGCTGTCAAAGACGATCGAGTACGGACCTAAGGACATCGTGACTCGAACTTGTGATGCGCCACCAGTAAGAGACGGCAGCGTGCTTCGAGGCAGCTCCACACCGCAGTATAAAGCGCCTCGCAACATGTACTTGACCGTTTTTGGGGTACCGCGTTCATATCGTTGACGTTCTGCAGCGGACATTCGCTTCGTGTGCATTTTTTCGCCTTCTTGAAGCTGTGGGTACTCGACACGAACCATTGACACAAGTACACGGCCGCGATACGTCGAACCGAGTTCAGCGTGACGTGACACGAGCTGCTGGCGCTTTTGGTTTGTGCCGCGTAACGGAGGTCCGTACAGATTGTACCATCGAGGCGCTGCTGCGAGCTGCTGTTGCTGCTCGTGTTCAATCTGAAGTTTCTCTTGAATCGAAGCCTCACTCAGCTCACCTTCCAAGCCGCCTTCAGCTTCATCGTCACTATCTCCCAGCATCAAGCTCACTTTTTGCGGACTACCAGGTGCTGTAACCTCATCAACTACAGCCGCTGGAACTTGAAGGAAATCATGCGATGCCACCCCCACCAATTCATTCGGAGACGTGAGATCTCGATCCCATACTGATAGTCCGATGTGCCTCGAGAACGTCGGAACACGCACAGGTAACCACAATTCCTCGTAGAAATCGGGAGCGAGAACCCCTCGTCCTTTTACGGTGACACAGGAGGTTTTACATGGTGCGTTCGCGGCAAAAACCACTTGGACGAACGCGTCAATTCCCTGCGCACCGAGCAATAATCCTCCAGTGTCCATGGCAGGCAAGTGCTCAGCCCGTAGAACTCGTACGACCAGAAAGTTCAACTTGAGCTCGATAGCAGGAGGCACCAACACAAGGGGCGTGGGTGCAGTTGGACCACTTCCGTCTACTGGTTTTTCGCCTGTGGCCTCCGCTAGTTCTTGCTCAATTTCAGCTTCTCGGTCGTGTACACGCAGCGCGTCGCCTGGCCCGAGTACCACGACGCTAACAAGGAGGAACCCCTGGATGCCTCGATCTTTTTTGCTCAAGTTATCGTGAACCGCGATCCACTGGCGGTAGAGCTCATGGTTCGGCTAGACAGCAACATTTCGAGTCAAATAGGGGATAACAAACTGAGAACAAGGGAAGAGAACCACGTACTTGGGCGTATACGGAGAGACAATCGAGCTGATAAATGCCGATTAGATTATCCTTGAGCACCCGTTCCTTGTCGTAGACCGAAATCTACCCACACCGGAACACACAAACACTGTAAGCAGACTTCTAGGGGTTAAAAGGTTCCCACACATACCTTAATTGAAGCTTCTCGTAGCTCGTGACGGCTGATGTTGGGGAAGTTGAAGAATAAAATCTCGTCGAAAACGCAGCCTAGCGTGTCGTATTTCGTCGACGTCTTCTTCGAGACCCCCAGGATCTCCACTTGGCAGTACGGATCCGACGTCCCGCTTAACTGCAAACATCCCAAGTGAAACCAAACCAGCCATTAGTTCTATCACTCCACACTCCAATCCAACAACCACGTACGTTTTCGCCCTTCAAGTCCCGCGCCTCGATGACATGCACCTGCACTTGATAGTCTCCCTGTTTCAAGGCAGCAATGGCCGCAACCGCCTCTCGCTCTTGCTCTTCTCGTCGTATCAGAGCCTTCGTACGGGCGTTCACTTCTTCCGCCGTCTCGTCCTCCTGACCCACCAGCAACTCCGTCAGACCTGCATCCGCAGCTCCGAGCTCCAGCTCCACAGCTGCTGGTCCAGTCTCGAACAGCCCTTGGTCGTTGGCTTTCGTGTACACCAGCGCCACCTTGAGCTCCAGCTCCGCCCCCGTGGGTTGGCCGGCCACCCCCTTGTCTCGCAGAGGGAACCACCGCTGGGTCGTCATCCCCGGCAGACTGGCGACCTCAGCCGACGAGACCACCACCTGACCGAGCAAGTGCATCTTGAGGGGCAGTCGGTCTCGAACGGAGACCGTGACCCCCGTCGTCCAGTCCACGGCCCGGAACACGAATACCTCGTGCCATCTCGGCTCCCGGGTCTTGGTCATGACGCTCGTCTTGTACTCGACACCCAGCGACGTCAACTTGACGTAGCAGCTCAGCGTGTCTCTCAGTGCAGCAGGCTGAAGGTGTCGAGCTTGCAGAACTGTGACCACCAGAGTATTGGGTAGCGTGTCGTCTGGATCAAAGCACAAGAACGTCAGATCATTGGCGTCGATAGGATGTATGAGTTGATTCAACCGTATCCATAACTTACCAGCATCTTCGGCGAGGCGAATCTCCTTGGGGAGGATGTCGACTGGAGCGCCTTCCGATTCCTCGATTTCGCTGCGGTTGCTGCCCATTGACGCCGACCGGGAGCGCGCCATGGTTGGCGATAAGGTGGTGGTTGGGATCCGATGCGTATCTTCGAGAGGTCACGCGTGACAAGGATATCAAGAGAGAGGAGGAGGGACCTTTCGAAACGAGCGGTGGAG
Source organism: Phytophthora europaea (assembly GCA_030463285.1). Classification (NCBI taxonomy): domain Eukaryota; phylum Oomycota; class Peronosporomycetes; order Peronosporales; family Peronosporaceae; genus Phytophthora; species Phytophthora europaea. Next base: position 10,701 of record JAHQIV010000258.1, on the reverse strand, counting down.
GACACTTCAACTTGGACTACCAATCAACGACAACAGCGACTTGTTCAACTGTAACTACATCAACGACTACGTAGATTGAAATGCAACAAGCAGAGTGGAATCGCCTCGTGTTTCAGGCCCAGTCGATCTCGAGATCATTGAAGGCGCAGTTGGGGAATGTGGTTTCCAGTCGCACGCGCTGCTCTTGGTACTTGGTTCTCACAAAATCCAGACCAAGTTCCGTGTTGTCCATTGCGTCGTCTCCTGTCCCCGTAGCAGGTTTCGCGTGGATAAGCTTTGGCTGATCATCAAGATGCACTGGTTCGGTCGTGACGTCGATCTTCGGCTCGGAAGCATAGCTACCGAACCAACCGCCTTTTCCATACCATTGCCGAATGGTAGCAGTGAAGTTCGGGCTGCTGAAGCCATCGCGAGACGCCGCTCCTGGTGTGCCATCCAGACCTCGATGACCAGTCGATCCAGTGCTTTGCCAAACATTTTGAGACGATTGTATATGGATCATGCCACCTTTTCCGCCAGCCCCTCCTCGGCCACTACTTCCGACGGGTCTTCGCGGGTTTCCAGGCTCAGATGTTCTCACCACAGTTAGATCTTTTCTCCCTGGGGTCCCATAAAACACTCCACCAACCGGAGCATCAACCACGTCGAATCTAGTGAGGCGGAGTCCGCCTTCAAGTCTCTGGATAGCTTCTCACCAGTCTTATCGAGGAGTTTTAGGTCCAATTCAGCCTTGATCGCCTTCAGGAACGCATCACGGTCATATGCCGAGTCGTCACCGTTAATTCCATCGCCACCGCCTTGAGCATCGCCTCCACGTTGACCACTAGAGAGAGTAGCGCGTAGCTTTTGAACATCGTCGTTGAGTTGGCCACAGGTCACTACCAAGTTCCCGCCAGGAAGCCCCCGTCTGCCATGAATGCCATCTCTTCCAGCAACATCATTGAACTTCATAGCGCTCGCTGCTTGTCCAACTGCAGACAAATCGAATACATACTCTGTAGTTACCTGAATCGTTGGACTGACAAGCGCGACGTTTGCCCACATTTGAACCCCAACGTCAACCTCTAGAGAAGCGAAGCCAATGAGAATCACGTTCGGTATCATCTCGACAGAATCGATCGCCATTTCACGTTTCTTCACGAACCTATCAATCGCAGCCTGTTCTTCTGACAACCGCAGATGAAATGCGCTAATTATCAGCATGTTTGGCGCGATGGAAAACTTCTCAGAGCGATGGTATAACTTAACAGCGTTTCTCAACCCCACCAGATTCTCTTTCGTATTTTCCAGCGCAATCATGGCGCCAGGGCTTAACCAGTCACTCATGTTGCAGTGTTGTTCACAGCCATTCATGGTGGCCATGGTGCATAAGCCGTTCCTGGCTTGTTGGAAGCTTAGATGCTGTTGTAAATGCTGCCGTATTGTGGGGGCAAGACTCTCCAAGAGACCCAACACCTTTTCCAGTGTCATCACACCCCTATACTTGAGTTCTTCAAGAGTAAGGTTTAGCGTGTCAAAAGTCCGCGGTAATTTTCCCACTCATACACCGCCAAAAAAGTAGTAGACAGGCTCTTGCGAACGAATTTAACACAAGCTCGAGTGAGCTGGTCCAAGAGCAGTTTGGCAGCGCAGGTAGTGGTTTGTCGTACACCACTTGACAAGAGTGAAGACCATCCAGCGCCGTCAGAATGTTCTGCTTTCTCGTCAAATACTCAAGGGAATACTCATGTCCATCAGGGTCTTCTTGAGCTGGTGAGGGTAACGCAAACGAGCGAATATTGCGCTTGCTCTTCTCGATATTCAGGTCAGCCGTACTCCGGGGCTCGAAGTTGACCGCGCACTTGTGTGTAAACCACAACCGCGTTATCCTCTCGGACGAGAGAACCATTGATCAGGTTCTGCAGCGTAACTCTTTGGGGGCGTTCGTGCAGCGGAGGACTCACTAACAGGAATCGCGTCTCGCTTCCGTCTTTCAAAAGCCACTGGAAAATGTAGTGCACTATGAGCTCTGCAAACGACCCGCGTGTATCTCGACTTCCCGGCATATCCCACACAGCGACCGGGCCAGATACGAGGTTGACATGACTCACAACTGGCAGTAGAGTCGACGAGATGGCTCCACTTCGGATTTCAACGCCTGGTAAGGCCGGATCCGCAACGAGAACCGCGAGTAGCGCCCTTCGTGTCGGACAACCAGCCGTCCCGACCCGAAGAGGAACGTCGCAACCGTACTTTTGCCCGCACCCGTGGTCCCAAGGACTATGATGTTTGGCTTTGATTTGGACTCCAAACCGCTATCAGCTACGGAATCCATCAAATAGGTCTCCACGTTCTCGAGCAGATACAACGCTTCGTAGATGTCGTCCTCGTCGGGCAAACCAGTTTGTTTATCTAACCGAGCTGACAGCTCCTGGATATCGCGCTCGATATCTCCACGCTCCATACTGTCGCTTGGCTTGTACGCTGTCTGGAAAAATCCGAAGTGAGACGTTGGTTTGAGGTGAACGTGTTGTAGTCTCATTCAATCCATCATCTATGGCAACTTTCTTATACATGATCGGAAATCACTAACGATAACAGCGAGAAGTCGAGTTTTCCGACGAGAAAAACATCATGATGTGGAGGATTAAAACGAAAGCTGTACATTCAACTGTTCAACTTAAAGCCGTAACACGCGGATGCAGCTCTCAACACCTGTCAACTAAAACTCCCACGCCTGACGTTTGCTAGGTGCTGCTTGGGTCTGCATTATCCCACACAGACTTAAGGTTGCTGAAGTCACACTTGCGGAACTTGTCTTCCAGATGCTTGCGCACGACCTGATAGTTTTCCTTCACAAATTGGAGATCAAGACTAGAGTTTTCCACCGGACTCGCGCCTGCTCCGGTAGCAGGGGTGGCGCACATCAGTGGAGGAGTAGCAATCGGAGTCGGCGGCTCGAGACTGACCTCCGGGTCCGACATCGTGCCATGATACCAACCACGCTCAAAGTACCAATGATGCACCACAGCAGAGAAAGTGGGGCTCGCTCGACCATCTCGTGATGGCTAACCGGGGACTCCATCATCACCTTGCTCTCCCGTGGCGCCAGTTCCCTTCCACACGTCGGCACCCTCATGGATACGAAGTCTGCCACCTTTGCCACCAAAACCTCCGATTCCTCCGCTACCTGGTCGTGTTCCGGGGGCTCCAGACTTCGATTCTTTCACAAGGGTCCATTCGTTTAGCCCCTGGGTGCCGTAGAAGCGTCCAGCAAGCGGGGATATGCGGGTCTTGTAAGATATTCGTAGGTCGTTGACAGCTCCATTTTCTTCCTCTAGAAGACCGTTTTTAGTCGCACAATAAACTTCATTTTCAAAGTTCTTGAACGAATATACCGAGTCCCCTCCGTTCACTCCATCACCGCCATTTTGAGCGTTACCTCCGCGTTGCCCACTGGAAACTGTCGCACGTAGTTTTTGCGTGGCATCTTCCAGGTTTCTGCAGGCCACAAAGAGATTACCACCAGGAAGTCCCGCCAATCCGTGATTCCCATCCGCCCCTGGATAATAGTTATTTCTCGACAAGCTGCCGGCTTGGCCTATTGCAGACAAATTGAACGGCTTTGGCAGTGTCACGCGCACACAAGGACTCACAAGAGCAACGTTCGCCCACATAACCAGCGCCGAATCAACAGTTAGACTCGCGAAACCCACCAACACCACTACTGGTATCGTTCTGACCGAGGAAACAATTCGCTTTCGCTTCGTGACAAAGTTCTCGATAGTTTGCACCACTTGCGATAAACACAGGTGATATGCACTGACAACCAACACTTCGGCGACAGAATACATTGAGCACTTATCAACGCGGAGGTACCCGTTGATATCGCGGATTAGCGCAGCCAGCTTCTCTTTGGCATTTTCAATCGTCAAGAAGCATTTCTGATTCAGCCATTCGCTCAATCGACAGCGGACTTCAGCACCAACCAAGATTCCCACGTGATGCAGCCGTCTGCCGGCCAGGGTGACATCAACATCATTGCGAACTTGATCTTCTCGGGTGGGAGTTAGGCGGGTGATAAGAGCGAGTACGTCTTCGAGCGACAATTCTTGCGAAGTTTTCAATGCCTCGAGAGTCTTCTCCATGGCTTGCAGCTCTCCACTGTATGCCTTCCAGTCGTACACTTTGAGATATTTTATCGCGAGCAAACGCAACGCTACTCTCCCGAAACTTATCGAGCAAGTGCTGAGCGGCGTCAGGCAGCGGATCTTCAAACTTCACCGAATCGGAGCGCAGCTCAGCCAGAGCAGTTAAGATTTCGCACTTCTCCTCGTGATATTGAGCCGTGTAGTCGTGTCCTTCCGAGTCCGATTTCACCGGCGCTGGCAGTGCAAACGACCGGATCCCGCGCTTCGACTCCTTGATCTTGAGGTCAGCCGTGCTGTCAGGATCAAAGTCCCAGCTACACTTCGTGTACACGAGCACCGCGTTTTCAGCGCGAATGAGCGACCCATTGATCGTATTCTGGAGGGAGGTGATTTGGGGGCGCTTGTGTAGTGTCGGGCTCACTATGATGAAGCGCAACGTCTTGCCATCGACCAGCATCCACTTGAAGATGAAGTGCACGAGCAGCTCCACGAACGGGCCCCGCGTGTCCCGACTGCCAGGCATATCCCAGGCGGCTATCACCTCCTCACCCAAATGAACGTGGTTGCATATCGGGAGCAAAGTAGTCGAGTCACTTCCACGTCGAATAGCAACTCCGGGCAACGGAACCTCCGACACTAGAACGCGGGAGAACGGGGTTTCGTGGTGCACCAGCATTCGACCTTTGCCAAAGAGGAACGACACGACTGTGGACTTCCCTGTCCCAGTCGTACCGAGAACCACAATGTTAACATCCGTTTTGCACTCGGAGCTGCTGTCGTACACGGAGTGCGTCAAATACGCCTCCACCTCGTCGAAAAGAGACAATCCGAGGTCCAGGACGTCTTCAGTGGGAGAATCAAGGGAAATCTCCAACTTGGCCGCAACAACCGCGATGTCCGTCTCCAGTTTACCGCGGTCCATGATTTCTTCTCGTCAGGAAAATTCAGAATGAACCGTTTGACGGGATGCAAACAAAGGAGCAAGAAAATGCTGAGGACAGTTCCCATCCTTCTCTACTTCAACGCAGAAAAATAGTTGGTGTGCTCCACACTAATGTACACATTTATATGATTTAACCAGCCAATCAGCGGCCGAGTAGTAAGATGGCTACATAAACTCCAAATATGGCTACATACTGAAATTTCACATGGCGAAGGGCGGCGGCTTTTACGCCGTGGCGGCAGGTCGCTCTACTGGGGTCTTCACGACGTGGGCGGAGTGCGAGGTGCAGGTGAAAGGCTTCAACGACTGCAGGTACAAGAAGTTCAAGACCAGCGGCGAGGCGCGCACCTTTATCGACGACTACAACCGGCAGCATGGCATTGTCGTCCTCTCCGAGCCACCGGCTGCAAACCCTAATTCAAACCCTAGTTCAAACCCTAAACGACCCCGAGAGGAAACTGTGGCAGTGGGGCAGCCACCCGCTCAGAAACTTAAACAAGCTGCTCAAGGCACGTACTATGCAGTGGCCAAAGGCTTCAAGACTGGGGTCGTGACCTCCAAGCAAGAGGTGGACGCCATGACGGTCGGGTATCCCGGTCGCTCAGTGTACAAGGAATTCGACTCGAAGCAAGCTGCACTCAGTTACTTGGCTACATTTGCCTCGACCTCTCAAAATTCGACGTCACTGACGTCGATGTTGAAAAATGAGGCAAGTCAAAGAGTTTCGCAGCAGAGATCGGCTCTTGCGGGTGATATCAAGTTGAAAAATGTTGTTCCAAAAGGTTTTGTAGGGGCGGAAGCTACTGCTGATGTGGACGCTCAATTGGCAGACACTTCGTCGAAACCCGCGGGTTGGTGGTATGCGGTAGCTAAAGGACGGAAGACGGGCGTGTTCCGCACGTGGGCTGAGGCCAAGAAACAAGTGGAGAACTTGTTCAGCGCCAGCTTCAAGAAGTTCCCGACGAAGGAGCAGGCGGAGGCTTTCGTGAGCCAGCACGCTGCAGCTAGCAAGGGCCTAGCGGGGGACCCGGACCCGAAGGACCCCAATGCTTTAGTAGCTTTTTGCGATGGGAGTGCGCTGGAGAATGGACGCAGAGGCTGCCGGGCGGGCTACGCCTGCATTTTCCCGCATAACGAGGACTGGAATGTGGCCAAGCAGCTTGTGGAAGATCGGGCGACGAACAATCGAGCAGAGTACATGGCTGCGCTTGAAGCCATGAAGCGTGCTAACTTGGAGGACCCGGAGGGATCGCGCGTGCTGTTCATCTTCTCGGACAGTATGCTGTTGATTCGGTCCATGACGGAGTGGGTCCGGACGTGGCAAAAGAATAACTGGAAGAAGTCGGACGGCGAGCCCGTGCAGAATCGTGATCTGCTGGAGCTGCTGATGGCGGAGAAGGGCTATCGTCGTGTGCACTGGACCCACGTGAAGGCGCATACCGGCAAGAAGGACTGGAGATCGAAATGGAACGACGTTGCAGACAATGCTGCGCGTGGTGCAGCGTTAACGGTTGGTGCTGAGGATTGAAACTAGCTATTGGGTGGTGAGTACACGTACCTGGTAAACCATGATGCCTTTCATTCGTTGATTGGGCAGCTGGTGCCATGTTTTGCAGGCGCATCGAGTTGGCGTCCAGCTAAGGCTAGATATGTGGGAGGCTGCACACCACGTCAGAGTTGCAACAAAATGCCAAACGGTTGAGCACAGCGCTGGCATACTTTAGCGCGGAAACACGAAAGAGGCCCGTCGCAGGTTACCCTTGACAATGTGACCGTCAGAGCAATCACTTACCTACCGGGGACAAGTCCTTGAAGCTGACGTACTTGATCTTTGCTCCAACGGCAGCATCAGCTAGACCTCGCCGATGCGTTGATCCAGGAGCTCAGTCGCCGATTTCCTCGCAGAAGCCAAAGCAGCAAGAAAAGGATCAAGTGGAGCCTCGCTCGACCGCGTCTACGATGAAGTTTTCTGCGCTGTTACTGCTTTTGGTGTCGGCGATCGCTGCTTCGGTTGTCCCAAGCGCGTATGGACTCCAGGAAGACGCGAAGGGTACGGAATCGATGCTTTTGATCTCACATGACAAGATGTGTCTAATGTTCGCTTGTATTTCTTGGACTTCATGGACAGGAGCTCACCTGCGGCAGCTACAGGACCAACCGAGTGGTCAAGAGCAGCCGGAGCAACCAGGCTTCCAGAACGTGCAGCCCCAGCAACCTGCCTTTCCGAACCTGCAACCTGCTATTCTGAATTATCAGCCTCAGCTGCCTAGCTTTCCGAACGTGCAGCCTCAGCAGCCAAATGTGCCTTTCTCTCTGTCAGGCGGCATGAACACGGACAACACCAATACCAACACCAACCCCGGCAGCAACGAGATTATGATCGGCGGGTGCTTCCCTGGATCGTGGGACTGGCCGCGTTGTCGCTTTGGGTGCTTTCCGGGGTCCTCGAACTGGCCGCGCTGCCGCTATGGTGGCGGTGGCGGGTGCTTCCCGGGCTCGTGGAGCTGGCCCCGTTGCCGCTGGATGGCGTGAGCAGTATCGTAGGCGGGCGTGAATGGCGAAGCTTGAAGTGGAAGTGCATGTCAAACCGGTGTCGTAACGGAATATGTCCTGCATGAGGCAGCAACCGTGGGAAACTTTAGTTAGTAAAGCAGGATAATTCAGCAAAGAACAAGCAATTGATGTTTCGAAAAAACAAAACAAAATGGTGAATGACAAGAAATTTAAAATCCAGACTACGCTGATTTGGTGCTCGAGCAGGGTCATGCTCAGTTTCTTCCTTCGTAAAGCAAGGCGCCGCCGCAGCATCTTCTCCAATCATGGCTCAAAACGTCACGGATGTTCACACATACTGTACGTGGACGCGGAGCTGACCGAATTCAGCATGGGCTGCATTTCTCGCAGCTTGATCGGCCACGTCATTCCAGCACGACTTCCTCCAGCAACAACTGCAGCAACTCGCAATTCTTCACTGGAGTTGAGGCTTTGAAGATTTGGATCCACTTCGACTTCTTTGGGTGAACGGCAATGAATCTGTAGCATGCGTGCAACGACGTCGGCGTCATATTCACGTTGGATCCATGTCTGGAACTGATGCTACTCCATCCTCGTCGCGAAAGAGCGATGTGATGGCCCTCGAAGACATCCAATCCCGCCGATTACCACTGTCACCAATCGGTCATCCTAACACGCGTATTGGACTGCTGGTGCATTGCGCCCCTGTTATCGTACTACAGGGCTCACTCTGTCGAGTTTGAGGGGCTTTTGCGGTGCGAAGAAGCGTTGCTACAGGAGATGATCAATCGATCAAGGAGAAGTCGTAGACTCGGTCTTTGGCAGGAGTGGACTCGCCGGCTCTTGTCGAACATGAACCCAGGCACACGTTCGCAGAAGACTAGCCCCTCTGAAGAAACGGCACGACGATGTGCTCGCTGTGTTAAATACTGCACGGCGGTGCGGTTGTGTCGCGTTCAATTAGGCTACCTGGCACTCTACTTAGTCTCTAAGTCTGTTGGCGGAGTAGCTAGTAACTCCTCGGCGCTGTCAATGTCGTTGAACGGCGGCAAGTGGGCTAACTGGGACCTGTGTGAGCGAAGAGCTATCACCGATAGGTGACATACTCGTCGATCATGTCGAGACGCCTCGTCCTCCGCTTGCAGTTCTCCCACATGTTCATGGTGAGAGGCACGCTCTTGCCACTCACGAGTGTTCGCATTGCTCGTCGGTCGTTCAGGTCGCCGGGGATGACTACAGGTGGGGTGGCCATGTGGCGCATATGGCTGAGGCTGAAGCGAAGAAGCTTGCACGGGTGGGTCTCAAGGATCTTCTTCTTGAGCGCACGAACATTTTCCGGGAGCTCGACGGGGGCTGGGTGAGAGTGGCGACGACGGAAAGTCGAGCGCTTCGAGAGACGTCGAGGAGACTTGATGGGTTGTGGCTCTGCCTGCTGAAGCTTGAGCGCGTGGATTTCGGGCTGCACTGCCATTGCTGCTGTAGCTGCGGCCTTCGCACTGTGAAGTGGGGGGATGCTGGTGTGTTTGGAAATGCCGAGCTGCGGGGCTGGAAGAAATGAAACGCGGCACGTTCCGCGGCCGGAGATCTCTCTGAGTGCTTGGCTCGGCACAGCGCGACGCGCGCCTTGTACCTACGCCAGCGCACAGAGCTCGTACGTCGACACTTCCATCGTGATTGGATGCCGACCGCCTGTCCCTGACTTTTGAAGCACCTCGGACACCGCCCGAAAACTTCAGTCCGAAGCGGCGACTGACGACTCCCTCTCGCGGGGGACACCGCTCAGTCTGGGCATCAGGTGTCTGGCCAGAGATTCATCGCCAAAGACAAGCCCCGCGCCGCCCAAAGACCGTCTTTAAGACGGCTGTCTGCACCTACGTTGGCCAAGCAAGAATTTGTTGGGCGTGTCGCGTTGGTTCGGCGCGAAAGGCGACTTGATACTGTACCTTAGCCCAGCGTAAAACTCTTATGGCAGTGAAGGCAAACAGTGCTGGGCTCTGGATTCGGTAGATTCCAGTGCTGCAGAGCATTTGGGGGCCTCCCTTGGAACCAGGAGGTCTTGTTGTTGCACTTTGCGTTCGTCTACGCCTTTCGCATGCCCATCGAATTCGCCTCGTCGCATTTTCGACTCGTCGCATGTTTGGGCATCCCATCCACAGCCGATGATGCCACGGCGTCGGCGCAGCGGCTTTGGATTCCAGCCGTGCTGCTTGGAGCCGAATCACGCGGTGCCGAAGCGCTGCGTCGACGACGGATACACTCAAGAGAGACGGCTCGCGCTAATCTTAGCGTTGCATTTCTGAAGATTTGTCCTTGGTCTGGGAGAACTTCTCTGATGTACATGTGTACAGTACACTGCACATGTACCGTATACACGCTGACGCGTGCCGAAGGCGGCATCCTCCAGCCGGCAGGATGCAGGTATCTGGGGCAGCGGCGTGCTTCGGATCACGTTCTATAGTCCACCCTCCACCACCAGATATGTTCATTACAGCTGTACTGTATCAAGATGCTCTCCATGCTGGGGCCGCGCACTGGCAGGCGTTTGTCTCCACCAGAATCGCCCCCATCCAATTTCCAAGTAACTTATTGTAATTGCCAGGAGACAATTACTAACGTTCATCAAAATAAACCAATACAATTGTTAATTAATTAATTGAGGAATATCCAAGGAGGGGACGAACCGAGCCAATAATCCCACTTTTTCGGGACTCGGTGTAGCCCTTGAAACGGGCTCCACTGATTTAGCGCTCCGGGCTCTCTACAAAATTGGGCTCGCCAATAATTAGTGCCAGGGCTCACTCTGGGCTCCTTTATTTTGCTCTTCAGCGTGCGGGTTTAAGCAAATCAGCCAATAGCAGCAAGGGCTCGCTCGGCTCGTGCTAAATCGAGGAGCCCTGATTTTGGTAAATCTGGGCTCCCCGGTTTGAAACGGAGCCCGATTATTCAGGGAGCCCGGTTCCCTCGAAATTTGGGCTCCCTTTGGAGAGGGGAGTCCGGGTTCGGGCTCGGTTCGTTCTATAAGAAAGAAACCGATGGGAAGCGTCGCTATTACAGTACGCGCCAAATCAATAGTACCCCCAAATTTGAAGTACGTTTTTGGCAGTTGCTCAGCCT
>JAHQIV010000257.1:0-26094 GCA_030463285.1 Phytophthora europaea | reverse complement strand
CGACCAAAGCCATCGTCCCCGCGGCCCCAGAGGCTGGCAAGAAGCGGCCGCTGATGTTTGCACAGGCGGCTGAGCTGCCGTGGAAGGTGGCGCGGCAACAAGAGCTGCTGGCTGCGGGGCAGCCCATCGAGATCCCGAACGACGCGTCGTGCAGAGCCATGGTGGTGTTCGACCCGTACCAGTCGATGAACTTGACGCCGCAACCGCGGGTCGATCTCGTGGAAGACAAACGCTTCGAGACGGACGCTAGCTCGGAGAGCGACGAGGAAAATTTTTTCCGGTTTGAGGAGCTGCCGTCAGATAACGACGAGCCTGTGGACATGGATGTCGACTGAAGTGTTCGATGTCGTCTATCCTAGTAACCCCCCCCTTTCTTTCAAGATGTATGTATGTAGACACGTGCGCGATTGTCGTCCGAGTCACGTACCACGCCGAGCTGCTTCTTAGCGCCGGTAGCCAGCACCTCACCCACCAAGATCTTATTTAGCGAATAACCTTAAGGGCCGCGGCAACAATTCGCGCAGCTCAGCCAACAACACGCCTTGCACTTGTCGAATGGCAGATTTGAACTTGAAGGCTCAGGTGATGTACCGGTATCAATAACTAGAACATCTTACTTGAAGTCGCTTTCGCCGGTTGGGCAACGAAATTACCCCAGATTGACGGCCAAGCACATTTCAACCACGTCGAATGGTGGTAGGTCACCCTGGATCGAAATATCAGACTTCATTTGTTCCTGGATGTGTTCAAGCCCACGCAAATAATTCCAACACTGACTGTTCACGTATCTGCCGCGAATTGTTTGTTTTTGGAATTTCACTTTCACGTGAGCCATGCTCAAAGACAGCGGTGCAGTGGCCGGAAGCCCCACCCAGAAGAAAGCTCGTAAGGGGCATTCGAAGCCAAAGACTCACTATCGCCGTTCACCTGTCAAGCCCCATGCACAACCCAAGATTCCTTCGCTACGATGCTTGAGCGGATACTCGCGATTCACGGAACCGTGCAAGGTGCCTTCCGCGAGTACGACCTGGACACAGAAGGATGCGTAAACGAGGCCCAGTTCGTCAATTTAGTGCTGGATTGCCGATTTTCACGCGAGGAAGCAGCTCGGTTACTAGACGTTTTGTACCAAGACCAGTCAGGCACAGTAGAGTGCGGGTAGCGCATATAGTGTCGTTCCAAACAAACTGCCGCTTTAACTTGGGATTTGTATGACGCACTTCAACTTGGGCAGTTTAAATGCGGACACGTCGCGAAAGGTTGCAGTGATCCCAAGCAAGTTGCAGGCGTCCGTGTGTGTATCTATCTATCCATCATGGAGGGAGGAGAGGCTACGGGATGGCATCGCAAGTGGGTTTTATTACTCGGGTTACTCGGGTGGCTGTTCCTGTGTCGGTACCGAGCGATGGGCTGGCTGCTGTCCAAGGTCGTCACGTTCCAGCTGTCCAAGTCTCGCTCACGTACGTCGAAGCTCACCCCAGTGACTGTCAAAGTGGAGCGAGTGTCTTTGCAGCCTCTGTGCTTCTTCAACGTGGAGCTCAGTAGCAGCGGAGCGACCACTTGGCGCCTGGTGCTGACCAAAGTGGCAGTGCAGAACCACGTCAAGGAGTTCTTCGAGTCTTTCGGACTGGTCAAGATTTGTATCTTGGTGATTGATCAGGTGATGGGAGACATCGACAGCGTGGATGAAGAGCTGCTTCGAGACGCTCTTTTGCCTAAGAAGACGACGGCAAATAATGCAGCTGCAACGGCCACTCGAAGTGAGTGCTGTTTGTATTGACAATGTATCTGGGAACTCCCAACTAACTGCTGTCTGAATTGATTTTTAGGCAAGACAAATCCGATCTGCTACATGCGGTTTGTGGACCTCAAAGTGAATAGCATCAAGCTCCGCGTCAATTGCTTGGAGACGACGACGCGGTTTCTGTGTCACGGGCTTTACGTTGGCATCACCGATGTCTTTGTTCAGCGAGAAATGTTGCAGCTCAAAATGCAGGCGAACTCGACAGTGATTCAAAGTGGCCCTCAGCAGGGGGAGGGCAAGGATCGTGAAGAAAGTGACGGTAGTGATGGAATACGCTTGGAAGTTCCGAACGCTAGCGTCCTCGTGGATCTCAACTTACGAAACCAGAAATTCCTTGGATGCAAAATGCTGGGGTGCGAGGAGAAATCAACAAGCTTCGTCGTGTCGACTGCTTTCGTTGAGCGGATACTTTCAGCCAGAAACGCTCAATTATGCAAAGGAGTGGCTGCCGTTGGCGGCGTTAAATCGATGGAGAGTCTTTGCTCTGGAGAGTCATTAGCTGCAACAGTCCCGACCTCTCCATCCGAGATCGAAATCACTGGCTTCCACGTCGATGTCACTCTTGTGCACGAGGTCGAGACTGTCGGATGTGTCCCATTTCAGTTTCGCGCCGATGTTCGCAGACTCGTGTATCGGAAGCAGCTAGAGGCTTCCAGTGAATCCCCGATTGAAAATGAAGGCTCCGATACGGAAGTCATTGTGAAGAGCAGTCAGGATGAAGTAAGGGTGCACATGGAAGCTTTGGTCCAGAACGCAAGTGCTCACAACCTGGCTTCAGACCGAAAGATTTTATCTGTAAGCAGCATCGAGATGCGAGCAAAGCAAACGGCCAAAACTCGTGGAGTTGTGACTGGCACGTTTGAAAAGGTCGAGGTCTTCTTGAGTCATCGCTCGGAAACGATATTCCGCTCGCTGGCTGTAGCGCAAGAGCGAGTCGAACAGTGTCAGATTGAGGCGAAACGCATGATCCAGAGTTTTCTAACAAAACGACCAAGTGGTTCAGCACTCACATCCCAAGAGCGAGACGGCCGTGTTAATTGGGACGCAGAGATGGAGGTGTCCTCGTGGATGCTGTCATTCAAGGCCTTCGCTAAAGATGGCGGCACGGACGATTTTACTGCTTATGGTACAGCTACGTCCATTCTGATGCCTCTGGCTCCTGTTCCGGGCGAGAACGGTTCCTCGTCCGTTAAGCGTTGTATTGCGGTCCAGCACATCAGTGTCGACGTTGTTCCAAGTGGACTCAGCCCGCATTCAGCAGCATTTGGAGGCGCAAAGGTGACGCTAAGCACCTGTTTAGACCCCTCCCAGAACATTAAAACTATCGGGACGTATGTGAAGTTCGAGTACGTCTCAATCAATGGGCTCTTACCAGAAAGTGGTGGCGATGCTAGTCGATTTCCAGCGCTATACCTTCATGCTGTCAAGGTCGAACGGGAGGAAAAAGCGACGACCGAAATCACTGAAGTTGGCATGGACATTCACATCGACACCACAAATGTAAAGTGGCATTATCGTCAGCACAAGACCTTTCTGCTGGAGTGGGCTGCGATCAAAAACATAATCGATCAACTGGATTTGTTGCTCTCGAGTTCGTCGTCTTCAAAGAAGAATCGACTGCCAGGTGGTGCTAGCCCATCGATCGACCAAACCGCATTAAGAATCGTGGGGACAAATGTCTACTCGAAAGACACAGCGGTAAACGTGGTGGATATCCCAGGCGTAGCGGAGTTGACAACTTTTTGCTTGGGAGATGCCAAAGTTTCGCATCGAGAAACTCAACTTTCGGCTACAATGGCATTCAACTGCGCGAGGGCGAAACTGCAGTGGGGTGTGGATGAACTGCTCTCGACTATTAAAGTGACTGATGCGTCTTTCCAGAACAGAAGCAGTCTCGGCCGGCAACGCTATCTGACCAAGATCCCAATTCAAAGCGATATTCGGTGCAACGTACTGAAGATGCACCTTCGCCCACAGAGTCGCATGTTGCTGTTATTCTTGCGTCTAGATCAGCTTGTCAGCGGTTCCTCCGAAAAAGTTGATGGCGTAAAACGTAATTCCGTTCAAGGAATTTCGTTCGCGTGTGGGGCGTTTACCATTGACACGGAGGGAGCCGAACAAACTCAAGAGGGAGCTAGCATCGCGATCGCTACGCTAGCAGTCAAAATGACGCGGTGCACTCCCCGAGAGGTCACCGAGACTATGGCCCGGCTTGCTCAGTGTCTCGGGAAGGAAGGCCTCGCTACACGATCGTTTGCAGAAGTCGCGAACCAAGTCATGGTTATGGAAGGATCAGTTTCCGCAACTGAGATGAGTGCTGCGATTCCAGCAAAACCCTTGCTTCAGATGCAGGATACAGAGCTCCACTTCTCCATTACAGATGTGGAATGGAACCAATCCTTGTGGTTGGACCAGCTTGACCAAGAACGCTCCACTGTGGCACGCACATTATGCTTCGATCTGAGCATGCTGACGGAAAATCTTCACTTGGCGATGGAAAGAAAACCCTTTGAGTCTCTGTGGCGCCAGGTTCCGATCCTCCAGGAGGCCTTTGACACGAAAGAATCGGAGAGTGCCAAGCCAGATCCAGAACAGTCAAACTTCCGACTGCGGTATGCTGGCAACCTCGATGTAGCTTTCCAACGCGCAGAGCTTACTTGTCCCTACGGCGACGCAGACGGCCGCGAAGAGATCGGAAGCAAGGTTACTCGGGTATTGCTCGGTGAAGTTGCGTTCAACCTGCGTCAATTCCAGATGCTCGGCTTTAAGTGCTCGCCCCTGCGAGTCATGCTTGAGGACGCGGATGTACTTGAGAACCACGAAGGTACTGAAGCCCATCGAGGCGAAGACTCGTTGCAGTTCCTCTTCATACCAGAAGTCACCGTGAACGCGGTTATTCACTGGAGACATGGGATCCATTACGCTGGCCAGCTCGAGTACAGCTTGTCGTTGGAAATTGCCATCGGAAACACGCACTCGCCCGACCAACCGACTCACGTTCCAATTGCCAATGAAGCCCTCGTTGCTATGAACTGGGACTGTGTGTACCCGTGGCTGATTTACATGACAACCGATGACGACGATGGAGATCCAGCTGATAAAGCGAGCTCAACTAAACCTGACAACTCGAAACGAGTGCAGTGTATCGGCGTGCAATGGGATTTATCTGTCAGTTTGATGCAATTAGCCTGGTGGGATACTGCGACACAGGACATGGGGATGCTTGTGCTGACAAAGGAGTTTCTTACCCATGGCGTGATGAGGGCTGATAGCATCTCTGCGTCGCTAGATTTGGGCCACGATAACCATCGACAGTGGAAGCTGTGGGAGGCGACAGTCTACTTGCACTTATTTCGTGGATATTTGCTTCAAGTCGATGATGACTTCGCGTCTGCAGAGGAGACGATTCCTGACGTACTCCCCTTTGGATCGGAAATGGTCTCCAATTTCTCTCTGGAAACGGTTGGAACTAGTTATCGAAACACGTACACGCCCAGTGACGACGAAGACTGGGATGCTCTTGACGATGAGGTCACAGCGATGTTCGCTCCATCAAACTCGAGTCTTTTCGACAAAATGCACGAGACTTTCGTGCTGATCGACTACGAGTTCGGTATTATCAATGTAACAAAAGTTACGAAGCAAGAAACCCCGGCAGCAAGGCTTCCTACGTTGCACGTTCCAGTATCGGTTCGAACATCCTCCGCTGCAATTTCTCCACCGAAATCGCCCCGTTCCGCCAAGAATTGGACACAAAATATAAAACACAGATTGTCGCGACTCAAGCGCCGGTCTGCCTCGATGGATAACCTCTTCCTAAAAGACGGTTCATGCCCGATCCAAGTCGATTCCATGAGACTTCTATGGACACTTCAAACTCGAGATAGTGTCTTCTACATGGTCGCTACAACTGTCGAGAGTCTCCAACTTCTTTTGAACGCTCAGCGAGATGCTGGCAAGGGTCAACGAGAAGCAGCCGACACAGCCCCACTTTCGCCTTCCCGTCGCGAGAAGAGAAATAGCGTTCGATCTGCCGCCTTTGTGTCTGATGCCGAGCCAGTTGATGTAAGCACCGAAACCCCCCGCATCTTGAATCGCCGGGGCAGTACTCGTGACACGCTGCTGGACCTGCTACAACAAGGCAAGCTAGGGATGTCTCAGGACTCCAAGCGTGAAATGTCTTCAAAATCTCTTGACGAGGATACGTGTGGAAGCCTCGGCGAAGACACTAGTGACTATGATGCGTCAAAGGTTGCGATTGCTATGAAGGCTTACACGGTCGACATACACGATGCGCAGATCAACGTCCGCGAAGAAACCACACGCAGCAACATGCTGTTGGCGTCCAAGCACATTCACTTCGAGATTGGAACTGATGCTGGCGAAAACAACACGATCGCAAATCTCACCTTCGACAATGTTACGGCTCATGTGGCTCCCATCGACGTCGACATTTCGGCAGGCGTGTTGTGGTATTCTCACCCGGATGTGGGCTCTCCCTCGGCCTCAGGATCAACCTTGCTGAAGCAAATTATGGACGAATGCAGTCTTACCACCTCGTACACTCACGCGCGAGCTACCAATGCCACCAGCACGGAGGTAGATCTGTCGTTCTTGCAACTTTCAACTGATCGCCACCAATTTTACCAACTCATGAACGTGATCCGACATGTGCTACTTGCGCCACCATCAATGGCGAGACGGCCCAAGCGTACGTACACCCCAAGGACGTATTCGACCGAGACACCGCAGCAACTAGAAGGAAGCGATATCGCAGTCTTTGTTCCACCTCCCTCCAACCCAAATGCACCCGTAGCGTCCACTTCCACGAAAAAACTCCATGTTCTACTTGAAGAGGAGCTGCGAAATCGAGAGATTCGCACGCGAGGTACATCGTCTCGCTCCAAATCGACCGCCCTCAAAGCGATTTCTTTCAAAGTGGTTGGAATGCAGTGGCGACTGCGCCTGAGTCCTGAAGTCTCGGGAGCTGATCACGAATTCGTTAGTATTCGCATTCAAGGGTTTACTGGTTGCCACACTTACTTCACGAACCATTGCACGAAGCTCACGTTGAACCTTCAATGGCTCGAGATCAACAATCTTCACCCTGGACCCTCCTCAGCGGCGTTCGAGGACCCAACTGCGGTTTTGAAAGCAAAGCTACTGGTTGATAAGCGCTTCGAAAGCAGCTCAAAACTCACTCTCGGTAACCAGAAAGGGATGCTGGTGGTTCGTGCCGAAAGTGGGCCGATAGTTCGAGTTCACGGACAAAAGCTTCGCGTGCTGGAAGTACTGGAGGTCAGCATGTTCCCAGAGGTATCGAACATGATTGTCATCCAACTTGCGGCCGACTTCTACGAACTTCTATACAAATTCTTCTTCGAGAACATAACGCCACCCTCTGCCAGCACGCAGAACTCGGAACAGGTATTTTTCGGTCGTAAATCAACGTACGGCCCTGTTTCGCCAACAGCATCAAGTAGCACTCCATCCGGCCAGAAAGGTTCCAGCTCGCCTTTTACAAAGGCTCGTGTGCCTCCATCTTCACCACTTCCACAAACCACAATGCGGCCGCTTAAAAAGAGTAACTCGGCTGGATCAAATAGCGGCATGTTTATCGAGTCCAGCAGCAACTCCTTGAATGCCGGTGGACCAAACTCGCCTACTTCTGCCTCAAGCTCCGAAGAAGTGCCCGACGAAAGTGAATCTCCTGCCACAGATGACTGCGAGCTGTTTTACGTCAAGTACGTCCGAGTTGGCAATGTTCGTCTGCGAATCAACTGCAACGGCTTCTTTGTGAACTTAAGTCATTTTGATCTGGACCTGCCACCATACATCTGCCAGAGTAAGCTTTGCACGACTAAGAAGCTCCTCCAGAAATTCGAGTCACATCTGAAGTGGTACATCACGAAAGAAAGCGCATCGTCAGGACTCTCCCAGTTCAAAAACAAGCTATTAAAGTGGACCCCGTCGTCCTCATCTACTGATGGCAAGAAAGACAAAACCAAGAAACAAGAGGAAGATACTGCCGCTGCAAATGCCCAAGTGTTGTTCGGTCCATATTCCGGGACATCTACATAACAGTATTCAGGGGCGAGAGAGTTGGTGCGGTGAAACAGACACATTCGACGCTGTACCAATGCAACAGTCGACAGTGCCACCAACTCGGAATTACAAAATGCACTCAATGCACTCCTTGATGCGCTGGAAGAAGTTGAAAACGCCAGTGTCGCGAGGCTTAGAAGCAAAAATAAATGTTAGAGAGCAGCATAGCAATAGTCAAGGACACCGCGCAGAATTAAATACCTCATTGAATCCGCTGTCTTTGCGTGTCTGCATGACCTCGATAAACTCCCTTGTGGATAAGAGTCCATCATCTAGTAGTGCACAATACACGATTGTAAATGAATTTAGTCCGAGATACAGCTTTGGGTGGACAGTCCCAGAGTACACTTACTGTCCAGATCAAACAGCGCAAAGAGAATGTCGATTTGCAGGGGCGTAACCGGCTTGGTAGTTTTGCTACCACGCACTGCTGCCTTCGTAGCGCGCTGAAATTGGTCTGCAAAATATCAATAGGGTGTCAGCAATGACCCCCAGCTCGGAATGCATTGATTGCCAGACATGCCTTTGTTTACACCACGCTCTTGCATGACGAGATCCATGGCCACCTTCAGTTCGTCGAGGTGCTCGAGGAAAACATTAAAGTCCATGAACTCTTGCTCCGTGATGTGCCCCTTTAGTTCATATCAGAAATACAAGGACATTAAATTATGATCTACGCAATCAAGAGCTTCAACAAACAAACCTTCAGACTTCGCAGCTTGTCGACACGGTCAACCCACATCTTGATGTGACGCTACAAATTTACGATGCAGAAGAGGTTATCAACGTGAAACTCGTATCCAAACCTAGACGACTGCACTGAAAAAATGTTTTACCTGGTCAACGTGCGAGACCAAGAACATGCCGAATTCACGCGGCGAAAGGGTCCCGTCGCCGTCAACATCATACTGCTCGAAGTAATCCGACGTTAAGGAAACCAATATAAACCACGTAAACAATCCCCGAGTAGCAATCATAACGGGGTGAAAAGGATATCTGAATGCGCATGATCTCCTGCTTCAGGTCACGGCGGAATGCGCAGAAATCTTCGTAGGAGAGCGACTCCGTGGCCAGTTCACCGAACAGGTGCTTGAAAATCGGCACATCGTCGTCGTCATGCAGCGAGCGGTCTTGACGACCCGCAGGCGTGCGCAATCGCATCAGTTCTATAATCTACATCACCAGCACAGAAGTGAGAACAACCCAATTCAGCCACTCAATACACCCACGACCACCACCCAACCTGTTTGAACTCTCTGTGGTCCAGCTTGCCGTTGTCGTCCGTGTCGAACATCTTGAACGCCAACTCAAACTGCCGCTCTGGAACTGCACCACAACGAAGTAAAAACACCCAATGAGTCCACCTCCTTATCACCCACTTATTCACCCACCCCGTCACTTACTCGCAAGCAACGTGTTGAAGAACATGTACTCTGGGTAACTAATCAGTCCGTCGCCGTCCGCATCCACCAGATCAAAGAACGTCTTCGGCCGCGCCGGCCCGCCGTGTAACTACAAACCACCCAAATCATAAAACCCAAAACCCACTAAATAACCACCCAACCACCCATTTAACCACCAACTTGTCCCTCTCACCACCACAAACTGGTCAAATTCCGCGTTCGTGACCTGCAGCGCGTGCAGCGTCTTGACGTGCGTCTCGAAGTCCACGTGCTGCGCGTCCTTGAACGCCAGCAGCTGCTGCACATCCTGGTTGGTGACGTTGTCCTTGTCGATGAGCAGCCGCTGCACGCGGCGCTGGTACTCGTCCGCCACGTCCTGCGGGCTCTTGTCGTCTCGGGCCTTGGCGTTGAACTTTGGGTTCTTGGAGGCCAGCGGCGCCCCGTGGCGGTACGTGAAGGGCGTGACAGCGCGCGCCAGGTCGTCGCGCGTCATGAAGAACTGGCGTTCGATCTCTACGCTCGAGAAGTACTCGAACACGCGCTCGGGCGCGCTGAACTTGCGCAGGCGGTTCTCGTAGCTGCCCACGGTGCGCTCGGAGAAGGTGGGCTTGTCGTCGGTGGGAGGGGGGACTGCTGCTGCTACTGCTTCCTCCAGTCGGGAGGGACGGGGGAGGAAGGACGCGGTGCCGGCGGCTACGATCAACGCAGCCGCGGGTGGGGAGCGCAGCGAGCGGAGCAGCAAGCGTGACATTGCGACGATGAGCTCTACCTGCTTGAAGAGTAGCTTCGACTGATTGTAACAAAGTTTGAGGGATTAGTCGATGAATACGTTATAAGAGACATATGCACAGCAAGAGGTTTGAAGACAAAGTCTTAATATATATTGGATAAAAAAGGGTTTTGTTTTGCTCCGGCCTGTCAAAATCGCTAAATTCAGTGCATTTAATCAGTGCTATTATATTAGTTGGGGGCAAAGCCCCCCCCCCCTCTAATCAAATGCCACTTACCGTTTTTACCACTACTTTTTACCCCTTTTTACAGATCCCTTGTATAAGTTTTCAGAACGAGTTAGGGTCGATGAAGTATCATGGAATGGGCGATTTCGATCGAAATTTACCCCCTTATATGAACGTCCAACCGCGTCTGTTAAAGCTCTCAAAGAGAAAGTCACGAAACGTACCTAAGGAAACTGAGGTCAACTTTTTATAGAACTTTGAAGAGTCGCCTTTGTATCAGCAACCGACTGATGTCACTTTTTACTTGACGATTTGTGACGCTCTGGGATGGATGTTTTTTTATGTGCTCTGGCCGGCCCATCCCTTTGCAAGCGTTCGGCGTACTCTGATTAGTCACAGGATGGGGGCTAAATCAGCCTCGAGGGCATTCGTAAATAATAGGTGAGAGGTCGCGCTGCTCGTAAAAAGTCTGCGAGTAAGTACGGAAAAGGTACTGACTGGCCAGTTGGTATATGTTATTTATGCATAAGGAGCCATGCGGCTCAAGCGTTGCGCCCTCGCATTTCTATCAAGTCACTGTGCATTTTGCTCCGCCGACCACGCTACGCCATCCAGCACTCACCTTGGGCTATCGCACACTGCCTTACTAAAATGAACGTACCCGACGCCATTCACCAGGACGTCTTTTCCAAGGTCTACGACTTCCGACAGTTCATCGACGCGACTAGCCGGGCTGCTGATGTCAGCGTGGCTGTCAAAATGGTTTGCCTCTCTTCTGAGCGTCTCAGAGGAAATATCGGCGCCCGCGTGACTGTGATCGAAGAAGGTGAAGCGCAGCGAGTCGGGCGAGCCCGAGTAGCACGAGGTGAAGGCCGTGACCTTGGAGGACGGTAAGTGGCAGGAAGCTTTGCTTGCTCCTGGTAGAAGATTGGTAGTGTTAATGAGAAAGATGCTAAACAGGAGGACGCGGGCAAGGAGGGACCTGTGAGTAGGACGTGATGAAGGCGTCGACTAAGGAAGAGGACTTGGTGAATGCGACGACGGAGGAGGAGGACTTGGTGAAGGCGAGCACGAAGGCGGAGACGCGACACCGGCAGAGGCAGCGGACAAGGTGAAGCAGGACGCGGTCAAGGACAAGTTGAGTATGGAGTCGATGTAAACGCTACAGTTATCCCGGCTAGCGCCGTGTTCGCCGTGCGCGCGTGAGAGCATACTAAGTAGTCAGAATTAGTAAAACTTGAGCTCAACTGCATTTACTCAAGCAATGCACAGCCCCGTTAAAATACAGCACATGTAAGCTCGACCGTTACAGCTCGTGTTGCGGTATCCACATCCGCAAGTACGTACTGTTGATCAACGATGAGTTTGTTGGACCTTCAACCCGGATGCAGTACAGTAGCTTCGATAGAAGCTCGAGTATTCCACGAACAGGTGCTTGGTATCGCACACATCCACGCAGTGGCTCGATTGGCAGAGATCCACTTCGTTTCAACGAAGATGGAACTCTGGACACTAGTAATTTAAGCTAGCAATTAGTGTTCGAGCGATTGAGAACGTCGTGGTGCAAAATACAGCTCGATTGTATGCGCTGTGAGTGCCAGCTCGTGACATTGGATGGTGCTCATGGCATTGCTGCTCGTGGTTTCTGCAAAGTGAGTCAGTTAGGTGTAGTAGTCGGCGTTTGATTCGATTCGCTGGCGCTTTACGTGAATGTCCGAGCACCGCGAAAGGTGCCCTGTCTGAGGTAAAGATGGCTAAACGGATTCCTAAATCGTTGGCTATGAGGTGAAGTAAAACATTAACGTGAATTAGCTTTGATTTATGGGCGCTAGAAAATGACGCGTCAAGTGCAATTTATCAAACGATTTGGCTTTGATAGTATAGTGCGTTGCGGTGGAAAGCTCGCTGTCGACGGCATTCCGCGCTCATGGGACCTCGCATTTTTATCGAGTCACTTAGCATTTCGCTCCACCGAGCACGCTACGCCCTCCAGAACTCACCATCGGCTATCACACACTTCTGAGCGCTGCCCAACCAAAATGAACCTACTGGACGCCATTCGCCAGAACGTGCTCAAGCAAAAACACGAGGAAGCCGTCAACTTCTTTTCCAAGGTCTACGACTTCCGACAGTTCATCTGAGCGAAGAGCCCAGCAGCTGATGTCAGTGTGACTGTCAAGATGTGTTGCCTCTCTTCCGAACGTCTGAGAGCAAACAACGGCACCCGCGTGACTGTCATCGACGCGTCACAGCACGGTGTCTTTGATTCGACGCAGGAGGCGCTGAATGATCTCACTGCTGGCAAGCGTAAGCCGTATATTGCCCAAATCACTGTCTGGGATTCGAAGGTCAAGAAGGGTGTCTCGAACAAACCTAACGTGATATTTCATCCTGGGCGCTGTACGAGTTCCGCCAGATCGACGGCGTTGGCTTTTACGCCGATATCCCGATTGGACGGGTGCAATTTGAGGCCGACAACGTCAAGATTGTGGAGCTGTTGCCGCCGTCGAACAAGCGCAAGGCGGCTCATGGGTCTTTCAAGAAGAACGCCAAGGCCAAGGCGAAAGAACCAACATCCAGCCAGGACTCGGAGCCGGACAACGAGCCTGAGGACGACGGCGGCGACGACGACGTGAGCATGGACTCGGAGACCAAGGTGGATGAAGCGGTGGTGGCTGCGAGGACCCGCAGCAACAACCCCCTGGTGGTTTAAGACGCACGGCGGTGGACGCCGAAGAGCTTGCATATACGCACGCAATGTCGACGACTATAAGTACGGTGAGAGCGTGAAGTCAA
The DNA here is from genome assembly GCA_030463285.1 of Phytophthora europaea. Classification (NCBI taxonomy): domain Eukaryota; phylum Oomycota; class Peronosporomycetes; order Peronosporales; family Peronosporaceae; genus Phytophthora; species Phytophthora europaea. The sequence continues at coordinate 13,030 of JAHQIV010000257.1, read as the reverse complement.
GGTACATTGCATTGATGTTGAACTATTAGGCAGCAGCAGAGTAGTTTGTATTCACAGCAGAGGAGAGGTGGCTGAATAAAATTTGCTTTCAGTCGAGGAAATGTTCGTGAGTTTTTTTACACAGTTTAAGATCCGTGCGCGCAGCACGCGAGCTCAAACTCAGGACCAAGCATGGTCACCTCTCGCTCGGCTTATGGTGTTGTCACCATGGGGGGGGGGGGGGGGGGGCGAGGCTTGGTTGGAGAGTTCATGTCGGCTACTCCGATGTCGGTGATCTGTTCGTACGATGACACCCGTCCCCAGTATAAAAACGCCTAAAGGGGCATTGTTCTGTAGGAGAGGATTGATAAAAGTTAAGGGTGCACCAAGCCGCTCAATAGAGAGTGTCGTGGTGTCGTTGTTAAGGATACAGTAACGCCATTCAGTGGCGATGGACAGTGATTTGGTTGGTACTACTTTCTTAAAAGTAGAACGAGCGCAGGCGATCGTAAGCCAGTGTCTGGTGATCATGAGTCGTTTGTATCAGCGATGTCGCTTTCCTATATCAGCATTTTGCATTTTGCGAGCAATGAAACAGCTATTACTGGATGCGTTTTTAGTCCGGGATGAAGCCGCTACATCAAGAGCTGAGGCGCGTGAGATTCACGTAAGTAACTGTGACAGCACCTAACATCGTAAGGATGCTAACTTGATTAGAAGCAAGGCGATCGCTCTGTCCTACAATCATTTGCAGAATACGAAGACGTCGAATAGAATGTGTACGTATCGCGACCGAGGCACCGACTGAAGCAGGTACGATTTGTGAGATGGCAACAGACTTTACTGTTGGAGACTAACTGCAGACGATTGATAGGGCGATATTCCATACTGAAAATGCAAGCCACTCGCTGGATCAAGCGAAACCTGCGGTGCAAGTTGCGAGAATCGGGTGGTAAGATCATGCATACGCTAAAAAATCGATTTCGGGATATGCTTACTCTAATCTAGACCCAGACCGAGTGTGTGAGGGGCCATTGTACTACAAAGTTGGAATGTGGAAACCAGCGAATACAGGATAATTACCACTCTCTTCTTGCTCTCCGACGTGTGGAGGGGAGAGGTATTGGCCTGTTTGCAGATTCCCCAATCGATAACGGAGATTTGGTTGCACAGTACGTGGGTGACGTTATCACTCGACAAATGTACATTGATCGGGAGAAGGTTGTGCGTTATCAAGTGTCCATGTATTTTGCAGCATTCTAACTTAGCTCGTTGTCGTTACAGGCGACCCGCATTTCCAATCGAATGTATGGATTGGCTGTTTTGAGAAGAGAAGTGATCGACACACGCTATCTAGGGGGAATGGCTCGCTTTGCGAATCATTCTTGCGACCCAAATTGCGAAGTCCAGCGATGGGAAGTGGCGGGGGGGGAGACATGCTGTGCATTCTTCGCGCTCAAGAACATTTCCAAGGACAGCGAGATAACCATAAGCTATGGCAAGATTCCTGACGGAAACGAGGTACTGCAGAATTGGTGCAAATAGCTTCTACGATCTGAAAGCTAACATCTTTTGAGCTTGAACAAAGACCGAGAGAAGTGTTTCTGCCACGCGCGCAATTGTCAAGGATTTATATTGCTCCAAGAAGCGACGAAGCAGGTGTAGCAGCAGTCTACTAGACCAAGTCATCCGCTTCACTGTAGGAAACAGAGCTAGCCTGCATTTGCAAGAGCAATCCAAAGCCCACTTAAAAACCTTCTGATACACGTACGACTTAAGGCTTTGATTATAATCCATCCACGTTGTGGGCCAATTTGCAGACATCGTCTTTGCTTCAACGTAGATGTAATTCTGAATACTGGTAGGCTACCTCGGGATCAGTTTACGATATACATTATTATGCCCAACTTGGTGGAGACATTACATAATCAGCGCCAGGAACTGCTAGCGGCCGCGAAGCCGCGGACAAGCTCATGTAGCAGTTAAAGGAGGTTTCACAAGTTTTGGAGCACGTGGCAGCCGCCGCCACGCGCTCGCCCAACACCGCGGCGCTCACTACGGAGTTCTACGCGAGCTATCTGCGCTGTCTAAGAATCTGTGCGGCTTACGCAGCCATGGGCTATTCCTCTCCGTCGCTGCAAGGTCTAATTGAGCTCCAAAATAGTACGGCAAGTGCTACTGCAGTTTTGTTTTATGTTGCCCAAATCAGTCACAGCTCATGCGGCGGTAGCTGCAGTCGCAAGTAAGGGCTACGATGAGTTTGTTGGGCCTCAACCCGGATGCAGTACAGTAGCTTCGATAGAAGCTCGAGTATTCCACGAACAGGTGCTTGGTATCGCACACATTCACGCCGTGGCACGATTCCCAGAGATCCACTTCGTTTCAACGAAGATGGAACTCTGGATACTGGCAGGTTAGGGATGAGTGTTTGGCAGAAACAATTTGACACGTACGAATCGACTGAGAACGCCGTGTGAGGCAAAAATACTGTTCAATGGTAGCATTGAGTTCTGAAGCATGCCTGGCGACCGCTTTTGACATTAAAAGTGAGCTTGAAAAATTATGACTGCGGTTGGTGTCGACGCGACGACGTCTAAGTACCCTATTGGAGAGCTGCGTTGCTGTAAGGATCCGATCAGCGAATATGAAACGAAACTTCTAATGCAAAATTGTTTTCCAACACGGCCATGGAGGATTGCATCCTATGGATGAAGAAGAAACTAGGAAGCACGAGTACAGCTTATCCGAGTATTGCGCACACCTGATGAAGTGGCATGGCAGACGTTTTATTATTCATGGCAATTTCAACTTTTTTCATGAATCTAATACAGCGTCGTCAAATTGATCGCTTAGTTCGGAGAGTTGGCGCTACCGAGCGTAGATATGATGCTATTTAATCTGCTGGCATTGATCGCGATCGCAGTCCCAATGATGAACAGGACAAACAGGACCAACAGAACGAAACCGTAGAGTTGAACGCAGCAATGCAGGTTTTAGATTCTTTAAAGCCTTTTTTTCGGGTTGTGCGAGGAAGCGGTTTGGTTGTACTTGATGATCTTATGTCGATGATCGGAAATTGATCGCTTCGTACACGGTGGCCCACGTTTTTTCTTACACTAAGCGCGGCCTACACTGTTTGGCCAGACTTCGCAAGAACCTGTAACCCTTCGTTGACACTAGAAGATTGCAGACGTTCGTCGTGTGCGGAGAGAAGACGATACCTCAACGAGAACCCGGACATTAGCGCAAGGCATTTCAACAGGCGATTCCAAGAATTTTTGAAGAGTGTATTATGCGGAAGAATGAAGCCACTTGGCAAGATCTCAGACCACTTTTGGCGCGTTGAATTTCAGCAACGCGGGTCACCCCACATTCATTGCTTGCTATGGATAGAGGATGCACCGGACGTTGTGAGCTTATCGGAGACATAGGAAGGACGAGCTACGCTGGCAGCATCTGTAGATAAACACATATCAGTTCTATCAAAAACTATTGCTGAACTAGAAACGTGCTCATGCTTAACGTGCACCGCTCAGCGGATAGACGAAATCGATATTATAGCAATGAGACTCCCATCCGTCGAAGCTGACGAATGGAACTGCGACTTATCACGTTTAGTTCAGCGGGTGCAGCAACACGAATGCCACGCTAACTCCTCTTGCAGAAAAAAAGCTTACAGTGCCGTTTTGGTTTTCCAAAACCATTGCAAGACTCCTCGAAAATCGAGACGAGTTTGGCATCGGACGGTACGCCTTCGATGCAAGTCCATCTAAAGGGTGAAGTGTCCACAATTAACAACTATTCACCCTGCATTTTGTCGTGTTGTAGAGCAAATATGGATCTGCAATTGATCGGGAATGCTTACGGCGCAGCTGAATACACCGGTGCCTATGTGAGCAAGGCTGAACCTGACACGCTTCGGTTTCGGCGCGTTATCGCCAAAGCAGTACAACGTTGGGACCTTAACGTACCTTACCACTCGATGTTAAAAAAGGTTGCAAATGCTACTCTATCTGTGCGTGAAGTAGGGGCACCAGCAGCCATCTATACGCTTCTTTGAAACTTGCCGATGCACAGCAAATCGAGGCCAATCGTGAAGGTCAAAGCGTTGCGTCATGATCGACGTTACTATAGCGTAGAACCGAGAGGATTAGATGATCTAGCCGCCTTGGCAGAAACTTCCGATCCGGACGCTATTCGAATTGAAAAAATCGAGAAGGCATACATGAACAGACCCACCAACGAAACATTCTAGGCAATGAGCTTTGCTACTTTCATAGAAAACTATGATCTGTTGGATAGCACCACAGAGAAGCAAATGTTAGCTGAGTTTTGGACTCGTAGGGATGGATAAGGGTATATTGTACGGAGAGCACAGGCGATCGCGGTGCAAAAGTCGCCGTGGATGCGGCCAAACAGTACTGATCCTACTTTTTGCTTTTCCAAGGTTTTCCTCTACGTACCATGGCGCAGCTTGGAGGATCTTCCTCTAACCGACGACGCGTGCATTGATTGGTTCTTTAAAGAGCAGAGCTCTCGCCTTCATAGCGAACTTCTAGAAGAGTCAAATGCAAAACTTGCTAGACAACAAAAGCTCGATTTGCTCAAGCAACATACGCAGGGTGTGTGTGGTGTAACAGCACTGCCGCCTTCACAGTACGTTTTTATTAGCAATACAGGCACAAAGGGCTTCGAACAACAACTGGAACAGGATAACAACCAACCTGTGGTTTCTCAGACTGTCAAAGAATGGAAAAGTAGGCATGACTACTCAGTGGAAGTCGTCAACATCGCCCGAGATTTCATGAAAAGTGGTATGAAACCCTGGCTAAAAGAGAAACGTGAATCACGCAGACTTGGCAGTGCTGTTCGGCAAAGTGAAAACCGTACTTCACACTACCGATACCGTATTAATGATAGCGATGGCGTATCTGATGAGCTAGAAGCAATGGCAGAGTCACCATGGATACCTTTTGCGCAAGCAATGGACCAGTCTAGGAAGAGGTTTCGATCTTCGCTGTATAGTTCATACTGTAAACCAAGGCAAATGATTATTAATGGTGAGAGTGGGTTGGGTAAGAGTTGGTTAATAAAGCACATTGTTAAGGACTTACACAATGTATTCGGCGAGCACGCTACTACTAGAAGGACTTCCAAAAAGAGTGTTGCTACTTGCTCACCAGGGCACTGCTGCTTTTAAGATCAAAGGGATTACCCTGTGCACTGCACCATCATTTGCTTCTTTTACACGATCAGCTTTTTCTGTCAACTATACATCGCTGTCGGCAACCAAGAGTTGGTCGACAATACTGAAGAAGTTGCAACAGCGCTACAAAGACGTACATCTCGTCATTATAGATGAATTTAGCATGATTTCATGCGGTATGCTTTACTGGATAGACAAAAGAATGAAATTTAGCCTGACCTCTGTGACGAGTTGTTTGGAGGAAGAGATGTTTTTATTACTGGCGACGCTGCTCACTTAGATCCTGTAGTTCCTTACGCACTTTCTACATCTCAGTCGAAAATCACGAACGATATACAGCGTAGGGAAGCGAGATTGGGAGACTATTGATAATGTGTGTATGCTTACTAGCCGAAACAGGGGGAAACGGGACCCTGAATGGTTTGTAGCGCTACGGCGTCTAAGAAAGCAAACCCCTACCTCTGCTGCTGTAGATCTCTTCAACTCCCGTTGCTTGCAAACAATTCGAAAACCTAGCTGGATCTCCAAAGCGAAACACATAGCCTACAAAAATATTGATGTCAACGCTGCCAATGACGAGAGAATTCTAGCTTCAAATACGGCCATCATAAACATCACCGCGCAGCATTTTGTACAGACAAAACGACTAACCGCCAAGACATCCCTGTAGGAACTGTATATGCACTCATAAAGGATGAAAAATTGTCGGATTCAGATCACGATCGAGTTATAGCAAGCAGGTTAAAACTGTGTTGGAGCGCCAGTCACTCTAACATTTAACATGGCTCAGACAGCAGGTTTGTGCAATGGTACTAACGCTGAGGTGTACGAGTTTTTATTTCTCCCAGATATCGAACTTCCTATCGTACTTGTAAAAATTACAGATACGTATCTGGGACCTTCTCTACTTGCGGACGTGCCAAACATAGTTCCTAATGCCCCAAAGGAAATATCATGGGGTAAAGCATCAAGCGACTTGCGTGTTGTCCGCAGAGGGATTCCGCTAAGGTTAGCCTACGCAATAACTGTCCACAAAATACAAGGTTTAACCTGTATTTGCGTTGTTTTCTATTCGAACTCTATTCCCAACGTGGCATTCACATACGTAGCGTTGTCGCGCCTACAGCACAGGAACTCCATTGTCATCACTCATAAGCTAAGCATCGATAAACGGACAGCGAAACCTGATAAGATTCTTGCCTTTGAGCGAGAAAGCAACCGGGTCGTAAGGGCGCTTCAAATGACTACAGAGGTAGCAGCACCAATTGTCGCCTCTATGAAAGAAATCGCCCTAGCTCACAACATGGGTATTGCGCCACGTTAGCATCGGAGGCTCGATACAACGAAGTTACTAAAGTAATGGTCACTTCAGCCTAGCACCGTGATGCATGTTACATGAAAGCGCTGCTTGAGTTAGCGCTGATCGACAACGTGAACAGTAGCTAGGCCTGGTCTAACCAGCCCAAGACATGCCGGTGCTTACCTGACCAAAATGGTCAGCAACTCGCCAGCTAACGCGGTGGTAAGTAACAGGGATAGGATATGTACAACGCATATGCTTAACAAAGTTTGCTGCTTTTTATTCATGTAGCTGAGGTTGGACGCGCAGTTCGATAACGTCAGCAACAGTTCCAACCAGCCGAAGCATGCTGCTTGGTCACATCAGTAGTTGCTGACCCGAATGATCGGCTCCTCGGCAACTATCACGGTGGTAGGTAGCAGTGCTAGGGTGCGTGCATCACACGTCGTTAACAAAGTTTGCTGCATTTTATCAGGAAGCATGCAGACGGAGTTGGGTCTCAAGAAGTACACGGACTACATTCTCCCAGACGACGAGCAGGCGCAGTCGCACCTCAAGCTGCTTCAGGTCGCGCAGCTCTGGAAGCAGAAGAATGCGCGCGCGAGGAGGCCGCGCAAAGCGAAGACACAGCAGAGACTTGAGACTCGTAAATCCTCGCAAGGTATTGCTCAGGATGGTAGGGCAAGTAGTTTCCCGTCATCCACTTAATTCGGATATTCGCTTTTCGTGGGTTATCGTACCCTTCGAAAAGGACAACCTGAACAAGCAGACAAAGGCAACAGTAGGAAGAGAAATATATTTAATGTTAAGTATTACCAAATGAAAGTTTACTGCTGCGTAATATCCATTCAGGCAGTCCAACCGAATAGCTTCGAGATGTTGCACAATCTTACCAAACGGGTGGAAGACTTCCGGGACACTGAACTAGGTTAAAGTATTAGATAGTGCTGACTTCGTTTTTAAGTTTTAGTAAATACAAGAATTGCGATATTAAGCGCCCGCCAAAGAGTTGTAACATGGGCATCAATTTGGGCATCGATTGGACACATGTATTTTGTTTTTTTACGAATGAGTCCCAACCTAATAAGCACAATACAGAAAACTAACACACAGTTTACCCCAACTAGATCTCGCAAAATTGATCCCTCCACATTGCAACGCACATCCTCATGACCAGTCGTCTTTCACAACCCGCTGAAAAATGAGGTAGCGCTCTGCGTCAGTGATCTGGCCTAGTGAACTGTGTGGAGACCGCGCTCAGTTGAGACCCAGTTTCCGGCTTGTATTTGTTCCCAGCTTGCTCTTGGCTAAAATGGAACCAGTTCTGCGTTCACGACGTCTTCTCCAAGGTCGGCAAGAGAGCCAAGTTCGTCAACTTTGGCGATCGGAAGATGGCAGGCCCAGGCAAGACTCGTTCTCGACCGGGTAGCATCCGACATGGTGAATCGGTTCCGGCCTCCGAGCCCTCTGCCACTGTACCCGCGCGGCGTGGGTTTGCTACAATGGTAGAGTACGCGGTCGTGCTCGTTCTGCCGCTTCTGTGCTCTGCGCCGGTCCTGTCCTCGGCCGCAAGACGGTGTCTGGTGGCCACGACTGCTAGCCACCTCCTACTGTCTAGCCTTACTAAATACACACGGCCACTAGCAGCCGACTTATCCTTGCACGCACAGAAGAGGTTGGGCCACTCGATACCTCTCGAGTCTCCGCCAGGGGAAAGTGATGGGGGCTAAACGACCGGGAGCTAAACGACCCTCTCTTGCTCTTTCAATCCACCTGCGTCGCGGGCTGCTGATACCGACGGTCTCATGGGGCTGCAGATACCCGTATCATCAGGTACTCGAGGCCACACTCAGAACTAGCACTACCAATAGACTGCGTCTGCACTTAGTTGTATTAGCTCTCGCGGCAATGCCTGCCGCTTAGCGTTATGTCCGTGCCTACGTGCTGTACGTCCAATCTTAAAGTGAGCCCTATACTAAACATGCAACCGAGCTCGGTGGGTTCACCGCCGACTCTTCGCGTCCGCTCAGAGCCGGTCATCGCCTCACCGGCGTCGCCCCTCCGTCGCCCGAAATATCTTGCTGTCCGCCCGTCTTGGTCGTCCCTCCTGCGGCGCCTCTTCGCCGCCTTGGGATCTTCTGCGGCTGGGCTTGCGTCGTGTGGGCGGGTCAACCCGTGCCACACACACCCGCCAGCACCTAGCCGTCACCTTGGTCTTCGCCGCTGCGGTCGTCCAGGCTGTCCTCGCCGCTGTCCTCGCCGTCTTCGCCCCTTCCGCCGTCCATATCCTCGCTGTCCTCGCTGCCGTCCTCGCTCCCGCCCTTGCTGCTGCCCTCGCTACTGGCTCCTTGGTATGTCCTGCGCCGCCCTCTGCTTCCGCGTCTGATGCTTGATTAGCGCAAATGAGCACCAACCGGATTTCATCCGGTTACTGTAGTAACGGCCTTCCCATTTTCAGGTACGTGTACTAACCTCGGACACTTGGTCAACGGATCCGCGTTTCCTCCCAAGTGCCCCAAGCAGTTTTGACAGCTTCGTTGAGGCGTGTCGACTTCGAAGTGCAGTTGAGGAGAGGAGTACAAGAAAGGACTCAACAGCATGAGAGACTTTGGTGACCTCTCATGTGTCCAAATATGTCAAACACCTCCAAGTATTTGAGCCTTAAGCTCCAAGCTCCCCAGAAGATAGGCATCAAGCCACCAAGAACTACGCCCACTGTGGCAACATCGAGTAGGCAGTGCCTAAAGAATATGTATGTACAGGCCTTTATAGTTAGCGAATAACATAAGTAGAGGTTCTCTTCCGCCACTTGACCAACAAGCGCTGGAAGGTGAACAACCGGCGTCACCGGCATCATGCTCAGCTCCGTAATTTCACGACATGATATAACAACTGAAAAAAATGTGTTTGATTCGTCATTTATGAAAGAGAAAAGTAGTCGCTTACCATCTTATACAGTATTAATAGTACGAGCACATCTTAGTAGTCAACTGGTCAACTCCTATCAATCGTGTTCTCATATGGGCTCCCGGGGGCTGGGTAATGATGCCACTCAGGCGGATATGCGGGTGCAAGCGACTACTGCGGCTGATGGATAAGTGGCTGAGACTTCCACGCCAGGAGCGACACGTAGGTGCCTCCAAACATCATAATAGTAGCTCTTGGGTTAGTGCTTATCGGCACCCATTATAAGGGGTGGAATTCATGTCAAGTGCTACAACCATGTACTATTTCTTGATCGTGAGAGGCTTCTTTGCTTTCGAGCGAGAATCGGATAATGACAGTTTTTCCTTTCCCTGTTTTCTCTCGCTATGTTCCGGCATTCTCTCCATTTTTTCACCGCCTCACTTCCTTTCAATCATCGTCAGACGCTTCTTTACACACACCAGTATAATATCAAATTGGTATTCCCAGTCGAAGTCCTAGTGTAAATTTTGTTTGCTAGCTGCCTCAGTTGAGGTTATTTCGTGAATATTCATTCTCGAATTTGCCGCGAGGATGGCGCGCAAGTGGTTCCAGCTCGTGGGCGAAAGAGGCAGCGATGTGACCTCGGCTGCTGCAGTATCCGTGGATATTGAAGATGTTGATGCTTTCCGAGATGCAGTGAAGGAGAAGTTCGAAGACAGTCACCTTGCAGAGATTGCTGCGGCCGACCTCACAGTCTTCGCGGACCGAGCGGCGTACGGCGCGAAGCAGGCGTTGGAAGAAGATGCGCCGATTGGGTCGTTTGGTGGTTCAAAGAAGGATGCGCTCATCGTGCTCGCGAAGCAGGCGTTGGAAGAAGATGCGCCGATTGGGTCGTTTGGTGGTTCAAAGAAGGATGCGCTCATCGTGCAAGTGTCGACGCAGCGTGCAGTGGCGGGGTCGACGTTATCGCAGCAGTCGTTCGTTTGGAAGGAGCCAAAGTCTTTGGTCGGATCGACTGGTGCGCAGTGGGATTTCCAGAATTCATTGAATATTGACAATCTATCCTCCGCCATAGGTCAACATTATCAAGCTTGGAGCAAAGAAAAGACGGACAAGCGAAGCCACCCGCTATTTGTGTGTTTAGATGGCCCCGGAACGGGAAAATCGAGATTGCTTGATGAATTTCCCAATATCTTACGGCAGCAAGTTGGGACGCAAGGAGATCCAGCGATGAACCAGCTCTTGCTGAATGCCTACACCTTCAAGGTCACTTTCGAGAATGGAACAACCGATAATTACGGCATTTCCGATCCCTGCAAGATGATCGGAACGCGAATGCTATACCAACTACAGGATTCTGTCGATTGGGCAACATTCAGAGGGAACTCAGCCAATCAGGTGTTCCCTGGAGAAGTTTTGACGAAGTTGTCGGAAATCACGGGAACTGCTTTACGTAAAATGTGCGTGATCCTCTGCGTCGACAGCCTGCAAAAGCTTCAGCATGAAGCAGGAAGCAAAAGTTCACAGTTTTATGCGGCGTTTGCTTCGCTGTGTGACCTCGTCAATGCCTCCAAGTGCTGGGTGATTGCGATCTGCTCGGCGACTATTTACCAGCCAGTGGATGAATTTCTGGCCAGTTCGCCACAATGGAGAGCGGAGCTGCAGACGACATCGTTGGAGCGCCCGACAATCGACGGAATAGACGTATTTGGTACATTCAACGATGACACTGGATCTTTAACGCAGCTGTTGGTGGATGACATGGGCGGGCATGGCAGAGCATTGGAAGAATTGTTCCAAGTGATGGAGGAACACCAGGGGCAAGCTTTTCAATTCATTCCGGTGATGAACGACGTGCTGCGTGCCGTTCGAAACGCATACCCTGCGATTATTACCCAGATAGACAGTATGATGGAAGCGTTTCTTGCGGTGATCTCACGTCGGAAAGTTGGTGAAAAATCGTGCTTCGGAAGTCTAACGCTTGATCAAGTTATCTCGTGTGGGTTAATTCGAAAAAATGGAGTTCACCTCCAATGCCCGTTCATTCTCTATATGATGCTGGAAACTCATGATTTTCCGTGGAACAAACATGCTACTTACGCGCCGATAGAACGATATGAAGATTTGAAGCCTTGGCAGATCTGGGAGCAGTTCAACTGCAAGTTCCGAGCGTTGAAATCGCAAGCTTTCTCTCAGAAGAAACCTGTGCTATGGACGGATATACATTACGGAGCACGGTTTGGCGCTGGATGCAATCGGCAAGTTTTTGAGCGGCGATTGACGTATGCGCGTGCTACAAAGTGGATGCCAACAAAGACCAAAGGCTTCAAGACAGGAAAGTGCGCTTGCGGTAATGATCCTGGGGTTCTGTACCAGCCTGCTGACGGGTCTCCGTCTGGAGATGCATTTCTGTGTCTGGAAGATGCGACGAAGGGCTTCTTTCACGAGATTCATCAGTGTAAATGCGTCACAGAGAAGCTAACACAGGAAGTTTTTGAGCAAGAGAGGACTAAAGCTGCAGGTCCTGACGACCTATTCATCATGTATTGCACGAGTGAAGTGACAGCAGATCTGCGTACGCTGCCAAATTCCGCGGTTGTCGATGCCACCTGCTGGGAAGAGTACTATGGTCCATTTGCTGCTCGTGCTTTCTTCATCAAGTGTGTTCCTTTACCATGCATCAACACGAGCTCTCAGGCTCAGCTGGAATTCGTGAAGGGTGTGGGCCCAAGCTACAGTGACCGAATAGCGAAGAAACGTCCATTCACGAGCTTGGAAGATGCTTATGACAAGACTAAAATTCCAGAACAGGTTCTCAAGCGGTTCCATTTCAACACGGGTCCGCGTTAGTGAATTACCCACCACGGACTGGGCGAGATTTCCTTTTCCTTTTGAATGTTGTCGTCGATTAAGAAAACAGCAAATACATCTCCGATTTCTCCTTTCTACGCTTCGTCTAAGAGTACGCATGAATCGATCGCTTTAAGGTGGTTGTTGATTCAACGTCCGAGTTTAATGAGCTCATCGCTGCAGCATGGTCCATGCAGATTCTGAGCGAGTTGGCCTGTGTGTTGGTGGTGGTTCCAACTACTGTAGTGCTGGTATATGATGATCCTCGTGCCAAGATTCAAGATGGACTCGCAGCAACTTTTAGTGTCAAAGTTCGATGCAACGAGTCATTATTGACGAAGACGGCTACGAAGACTGCCGCTTTTCAAGTTGACCAAGTTGAAGTGCGTCGTACAAATTCCCAAGTTTAAGCGGCAGTTTGTTTGGAACGACACTACGTGTGGCTAGGGTGGTTCTACTCAGGATTCCTGGGTCAGGAGTTCCCCTTTACAACGAGTTGGGCCAGGAACTCTTGGTACTCTACTGTGCCTGACTGGTCTTGGTCGAAAACGTCGAGTAACCGAGCCGCTTCGTCGCGTGAAAATCTGCAATCCAGCACTAACTTCACGAACTGGGCCTCGTTCAAGCAGCCTTCTTTGTCCAGGTCGTACTCGCGGAAGGCACCTTGCACGGTTCCGTGAATCGCGAGTATCCGCTCAAGCATCGTCTTTTTGAGCGCTTCGAGCGAATGAATCTTGGATTGCGCCTGTGGCTTGGCAGGTGAACGGCGATAGTGAGTCTTTGGCTTC
>JAHQIV010000256.1:0-26153 GCA_030463285.1 Phytophthora europaea | reverse complement strand
CGCATGGGCGCCATGAGTCCCATGGGAGGAGCACCAACAGGAGCTGCAGGGATACCGCGCCCTGCTGCACGCGCCACGCCGGGGCCGCTAGGGCCGACAGTCTCGTTTTCCTTGGCGAGCGGCGGGCCCTCCACGGTGAGCGACACAACGCTCTCGCCACGCAGCAGCACGAGTCCCAGATGGCGCTTCTCCACGCGTTCCTCCGACACCGCTGACTTGACCTTGGCCTTGAGGGTGCGGAACTCCTCGCAGTCGCCCAGCACAAGGTTCATGTGCTTGTCGAAGGCCATGAAGTAGCCGATGAGCACGCGCGAGTCCTGCAGCGTCACCTTCATGCGGTAGTTGATGTAGTTGAGCATCTTGCTGCTCTTAGTCATCACCATCGTTGCCTCGCTAGTGTTGGTCGAGGGGTCGGCCAGGTCAGCGCCGGAGACGAAGAGCAAGCAGCAGATACAGCGAGAGCTTTTCCTGCCGACTTGTTACTGGCGGGAGCCGCGCCAAACCTCCGACCCATTATTATGCATATAATATGCCATATCAAAGTGTCAATAGAAGTTCAAGCGTCCTTGATGATGAAGCATGCAATTCCGAATTCCGCACGCTAGACGCAAGTCGCGATGGCATCACGCGAAGCTGTAGATGCGTTCCCAGCCGCAGGCGCCTGCGCAGAGCTTCTCCTGGCGGAGAACAAGGACGCAGTGTACGAGAGCGAGCTCAAGAACCTGCTGCGTGAGGTGCTCGAGCGCGGCTGCGGGGCGCACCTCCTGTCCCAGTTGCTGCCGGAGCTGACGGCGCTGTCATCGTTGCTGTACCATGCACTGTCCATTGGTCTGCACCAGCCAGGACAGACGCTTGGCGAGGAGTTCTGCGACATCATCCGTGTTACCAAGAGGGGGGCAAAGTCCGTGGAGCCCGTGTTGGTACGACGCCATGCGCTGTGGCTCGCTTGCGTGGTTGTACCGCGGTACCTGGTGGCGCGATCGCAGACCGGCTGGAAAAATCTGAACCAGCTTACGCGCACACCGCGGGAGCGCATGGAGCAGCAACTTCGTATCCGTCGAGAAGCTGCGGCAGCAGCTTCGGCAGCTTCGGACGGCGCGGAGCTGCCTACAGAAAGCCGCCTGGCAGTGTTGAAGCCGCAACGGTTGCTGCAACAGCTGGATCAAACTGTATCGAAGCTCAAGGCGATGGCGACGTGGCTTGAGAGTGATGTGTTCCCGGCGTCCTACGAATTCAGTCTGGCGTGTGTGCAGCAGTGGGGGGCGCACGCGCACCTCGCAGCGTTTTACGTGTTCGCGCGGTACTTGGACTTGGCTAAGCGAATAGCCAACATCCAGTATGTTTTCGTGCGGAAAGACTTGATGCCAGGCATGAATCTGTCCTTGCTGGGCTACATGATGTCGCTGCGGCTTCTTGCCACAGCCATGGTTGAGCTCAAGCGTGTGCGTAGCCACTACGATCTGGAGCAGAAGCAGCGGCAGCAAGAAGCAAGGGCTGCAGCCGGCAGTGCCGAGGGGCCGTTTCCTCACTCGGACAGAGTACCCACATCCCTCTCATTTGTGAGTGCGAGCACTGGATCCGCGCAGGAATCGGAACTTGCGAGTGCTGGAGGTCGCCGGCAATCCCGTCGTAAGTGCGCCCTCTGTCTGGGCGAGCGAATATCTCCTGCTGCCACCCCTTGTGGCCATGTTTTCTGCTGGGAGTGCATCGTGGGTTGGTGCCAGAAGAATAAAGCTGAGTGCCCGCTATGCCGTCAAGAGACTCATCCTCAGCAGATAAAGTGTGTCTATAACTACATTTGATGACCACGGTAGCGCAGCTTCGAATAAAAACACATCAATGCAGTATCGATTTCTCGTTTTCTCGTCGTTGCCTGACGAAATCTAATGTTTCCGCTGACGCTTGTTTTTCTTGCCCGAGGACTTAGATGCAGCTCGCTTTCCCTTGCTCTCAGTCTTGGTGTTCGCCTTCGACTTATCCCCATGTTGTTCTTCTGTCTTGGCCTTCACAGCGTCGACATAAACTTGGTCGGAACTGAGCGCATTGTGAATGAATCGCTTGGAGGCGTCCTTGTCTAGCACTAGCTTAGGACCCTTCGCCAGATCCTCCGCGTCTTTGATCTTCTTGATGAAGGCCTTCACGCGCTCCTAGAAATAGTCCATTCGTGCGCGCAGTGCACCATAAGTACATTATCAGGTCCTGATGATTTGAAAAATACTTGGCGGAGTGCATACCAGTTCCTGTTTGACGTGCGTCTGTCGGATGTCCTTAGGGGAAACTCCCTGAGTTTTCAAGAACACGAACAGTAGTGCGTTGATGGTGTAGGCTGATGGAGCGCACGATGACAGGAAGCACCAAGGCACAAACAGCCAGGTTAGTGAATAGTTCGTGACCAACAAACTGCACCGGAGAGGGCTATACATACCCAATGAGACCTGCACCTTCGCACGTTCCAGTGGGCTTAGTGGCGCAACAAACTCCTCCATAGAGCTCTGCTTGAAGACGGCCAGGTGCTCTTCCACTGCCGCGAGCGTCTGCTCCACACTAGCAAAAGCTTCGGCCGCTTGTTCGCTCATTCTTAGTGTAACGTTATTGCTTTTTGTGGGCGCAATATTGGTTGGAAGCCGATAATGTGTGGTCCACGTCATTTCCTAGGATGGCTACACTAGCTCGCGATGAAACGGTGGTTCCAAAACTTCTCCTACCTAACACACGCTCCTACCGCAGTAGATTCATATAGAGCAAACCACATCATTGTGACAGTGCATGGCTTCAAGGCAAACGAAGTTTTGCTAAAAAAAAGAAGAATTATGGATCCCACCGTGTCTACAAGGCAAACCCGTCCTGGTTTCCACCGTTGGCATCAGTATTACCGCCGCTGTCAGCACTACTGTCACTGTTGTCATGAGTAATCGCTTTCTTGCGCTTTTTCATGACCACTTCGACAGCATGCGAGAAGGCTGAAGCGGGTGCCTGCCCATTCGGGTTGCTGGCTTGCAGAGTGTCGATCAGATCCTTCTGCACGTCGATCATCTCACCCATCTTACCTACCAATTCCTGAAACCGCTGGTCCATCAATGCTATAAACTGCATCAGCAGCACACTCGTCGGATCTACAGTTGCTGCAGCGGTCTCCATCTCCGATGCAGGACGCTTGCTACCGCTGGTTTGCTCAGCTGGTAACGAGGTCTGTGTGGACGCGATGCTGGCAGTGCCCGATACATTCGGAGTAGCATTCGGGTTGTCTTCGCTCTTGAAGATCGGCATTTCTGCGTGTGAAGACAACGGCGCCTGGTGGGTCTGCACCGGGGGGAGCTTCCTTGTCTGTGTACTCTGAATGTCCTCGTGCGCCGTGCTTGAAGCCGAGGAGACCATCGGGATGTTTTCCACGCGCGATATTTCCTCTGCAGTAGTTGCAGGCAGCATGGTTGCGGGGGCATACTCCGCTTTCGCATCGATACGAGTGTTGTCCTCCCTCGCTACTTCATACTGTCGCCTGTGCTCCACCGAGTAGACTTCGCCCTCCTTCAGGTGCGCCTTGGTGAAGTGCATCTTGAACTTCTGCGTGCGCATGGGCTTGTTGCAATCCGGGTACGTGCAGATGATGCCATTCTTGTGCTTGTTGCCCACCATGATACCCGGATGCGTCGGGATGGCGACACTTGCTGAAGTTTAGCGGAAAACTCGGTGATGTGAACCACTTACTCATGTATCCCTCTAACAGAACATATCTCTGTAAATGAGCAATATATTGAGCGAATCAAAACATGATCTGCCTAGCTGAAGTAGCTGGGAGCGATGGCTACGTCTTCAATCACGTCGAGCTGCGCGGGCGAGAACTTGGTCTTCGTCTCGATCCAATTGTCCTGGTGTGTGCGCTTGAAGTCTAGCAGCGTCTCCTTCACCGCTTTCTCGAGAAACGAAATGGTGTTGGAGGACCTCTTCATGTACAGGAATCGGCCCAACTCTTCAAAAATCGGCGGCACGAAGCTTGGCACGTCGTGCGGGAACGCGAGGACTATGGCGCTCAAACTCAGCACACTCTCCGTCATCTTCGCTTCTAGACCCTTCAGTTGCTCCTGAGCCTTCGTCAGCTCCTCTTCGGAGGCACCTTCGGCTTTCAGGCGCTCACACCGGCGTTTTAGCTTTGGGAACTTCACCCGCGCCTGCCCCGCGCTCTCGGTCAGCCGCACACTCGTCGCCTCCACTGTTCCGGGATCTTCGTTGTGGAGAAGGCCACGCAGGGCATACTTCGCCATGGCTTGCACCTCCCGCTGTTCATCCGTCAAGAACGTGCAGACAAATGCATGCACCTGCTCTTTCAAGTCGCTCGAGAAGAATGTCCAGTGGTAGAAGGCGAACGTCATGGTGAAGCGCAGCACAGCGCCGCGCGTCTTCCAGGTCTGTGAGGTCGACAAGCGCTTCAGTAGCTCCAGCAACCGATTCACTGATTGCTCTCCGGATGCGTCCTGAGGGACGAAATACATTCGCAGCGACAGTGACACGGCATCCGCGACATTCTTCGCTTGGACAGCTACCTCCGCCTTCGGGTGGCTTTGTGACAGAAGAGCAACAGGCAGTAAGTCATCGAGTACGACAAGCATGTCCCTCCCATCTCCATACTTCTCGCAGCATGCCAACCACTGCATCGCGGTTTCTTTCGCATGCAAAGATGTGTCATTCGCTGCAGAAGTTCCCTCCAATGCTGTTTCCTCACTGTCGATATTATCGTCTGATGCACTTGCAGTCAGTAGTTCGCTCAATGGCACCGGCGATAGGGCAAGTGGGGCTGGAGACGAATCAACTTGACATGAGGCTACTGAAAAGGTGCAAGCGCCGACCAGAAACAGCATCTTCCCGGCCCGATCACGTATAATCTTGTACTGGTGAGCCAAAGCGTGGTTTCGAACCACTTTCATCACTCGTTCACTGAATTCGGAACAAAGTGCATGCAGTGTCTGGTCAGTCGTCGACACATCAGCCGCAAGAAGATGAACCCCGACCGCTTCCACAAGTGCCAACCACTTAGCTTGACGTGCGTAGTCTTCAGCAGCTGCCCGAGCAAAGGAGTCTTCTAACTCCAAAAGCAAATAACCTACCAACGGCTCCAGTCGGTGAAATTTCACGGCATTAGACCTCGATGGACGGGACGCAAGGTAGACTACCTCAACCCACTGGTCCACCAACACAATACTCACATGCGGAATAGTTGCCTTCAGTAGACTGACTACACTGGTAACATGGTTCACCACAGTATTCTCGTCGTCAGTCTCCAATTTTGCTAGGGCGTGAAGCATGCCAGCGATACAGTCCGCCAGTGTTTTCAGCGCAGCCTGCCGATCCTCTTCCCCGACGTCGACGCCAATGTTTTTACTCACCAAATCGCGAAGTAATTCCATCACACCACTTTTCAAACATGCGTTCGAATTTCCCTGAACAAGCTTTTGGACCAGCTTGGCGCTGGCTAAACTCACATTTGTGAAAGTGTTGCGTGCTTGGTTAAGGAGACGCACAAAGGACAAGGGTGAAGCTTTTGGGAACGACTGTGTGCTGTTCGAAATGTACCGAACGACCTCGTTTACACCAAAGGACCAGTCACTAGGAGCTGAGTCAGCATGCTGCCCATCCGCAGAGGCAGCAAATCTGTTGGAATTCTTGTGATTGTTCACCAAGGCTTCCACAAGAGTTTGCGCCGTACTACCAGAGTAAATAAGTTCATCAATCACCTCCACGTAGGGTGAGCCCCCCTCTTCGCGACTGTGCTTCAATAACTTCATTAGTTGCTTGAAGAGTTCCAGTGCGATCTGCCGCACGGGCAGCACCTCGTTACCCAACTGCCGAATTACCAACTTCCAGATGCCAACATCAATTGGCATCGCTTCAGGTTGCAAAAATGGATACAACATTACCAAGTGCAGCAACTGGAACTTCCAATGATCTGTTTTTGAGGGCTCTGCTTCAAGGATTGCCTCAAGCAAGGGTTGGGCCGCCTTCTGGCCCCGAATGTATCTCCAGTTTAACAACAGAGAAAGGAAGAAAGCCTGCAGCTTCAGCTCGAGCTTCGACTTATCAGCCTCGCTGTCAACATGTTTGACAATCGCAGTGCTTCTTAACAAAACCACAAGCACACGTTTAAGTAACGCATCGTGCTTCTTCCACAAATTTCTCCGAGCAAGCGGCAATGATAGCATGTGAATCAATCCGGATACACGCTCTTCTGACAATTGTGTCGCACCACTAAAGTCTTCCAATTCCTTAATCTGTGCCAATTGACGCGAGTATACCCATCTTCCGTACAGCACTGAGCATTCCTTCATTACTACCGCTGCGTCTGTACGAACGGATTCAAACGGATTCTTAAGTAGGTGTTCGACCTCTGCCAAAAGCGCCTCGTAGCGTTTGCGTGTTTCTTCACCACCTCCAGGCTGCATTATTGCGTTTGCCAATGCAAAGTGTTGCTGAACTTTTCGCTTTGCATAGAAAAACATCACTTTCTCAACCAGCTCATTGCGAGACAAAAGCAACACTTGTTCACCCTTCTTCTCGCGGCAGTGAAGGCGGTCGCTTTTCCGGTACGCGTGCGAAACAACATCCAAGCACGTAATTCTGGAATACATGTTCTGAGACTCTTTGATGCCGAACTCGTCAAGATGCTCGCCTCTCCAAATCAATAGCTGATGCATAATGTCCAACAGCAGATGCCATACTTGGCTTTCGATCGCACTTCCGCTGCCACACTCCCTCCAAAACACGACAGTATCGCGGATTTGGCTCATCAGCAACCCCTTTAGAGACGTAATTCTGTCGAAAAGCTCCGTATTGTTCAGAAGCGCCTTGAAGAGTAGAGGCTTGGCACCATCCAAAAGCACCCCTTTCGTCGGAATACTTTCATCAGTCAGCACATTTGCAGCCCCACAAAGCCCTTGTGACACTTGGTCTAGGAGGCGCGTCCACACACGAACTGTTAGATCCTGGGTATGCCTCATATTTTTCAATTTGCGAAGCGCTCCAACGACGTGATCTTGCAACAATTCGAATCCGAATGCGAGTTCTGCTTCACTCGGCTCGTGCCACCGTACCGAAAGTCTGTTCCACGAAATACCAACACCCAAATATTGAAAAGCCCCGCTGTTGTTAGAAATCGCGTCTGCCCACTCAATACCAGGCAACGATCGGAAGTCATGCGTGTATACTCCGAAGAGACCAGACAGCAGGTTCTGAAGGACAGCACCAGCAGCTTCGTAAACTTCCTTATCGTCGTCGCCGTTCAAAAAGTGCGCTAAGATCAATTTCAGCTCGAGCTTGTAACGCAGCAAAATTGGGTCATCTGGAGGGCTGAAGCGCACGAGGCCATCAAGAATGCAAAGATACCACACTTTCTCGTTCACCATCAAGTTGGATACGTGAATAGCCGCCTTCGTCACGCGAAATCTGTCCAATATAATCGGCATAAATTGTTCAATGGCTTCGGAAGGATTTCCCTGCATGCAATTGAAGATCAACGTCGAGATTACTTTTCCTCCGAAGGACGAAGTGTAAAATGCACTTGATACAAATGACACAGTCTTGCGCAGGCACTGCGTGTAGATTTCTGGAGACATCTGCGCATACAGGATGGCCAACAGATTTAAAACCTGCAACACGATCGCATCTTCGCTTCCATCCCTCTTCGAAGACTTATTACCCCGGTTTCTGTCAGTGTTGGTGGCCGGCGAGGCCGATCTAGCACCAGAACGGGATTGAATAAATTGGAAGCACCGATCCAAGACAGCAAATGCCCATTCCTCTAAAAAGGGCCCGGCTTCCCACATTCCCTCGTCAATTTGGCCGTTCGTTGCTGCTATTTCAGCAAACATACTACTTGCCATACCCGCAAAGAGCTGGTTCGACAACTCCCCCCTCTGTTTCGTCGCCTGGAAGTTGCCCTTTGCCGGATCGTTCACCAGGGGTAGCCACGACAGCAAGTGAAAGTAGAGCTGGACTGTCGACTGGGTTTTCTTTTCATCGTTCGCGTCAATTCCCGGTAACGTGAGCTTTAGCACAGGCTCCAAATAATTAGCGAAAAACAACCCCGTGCTTTGCGGGTGCCGTCCGCACATTAAGTGATACAAGAATACCGACATCGAGGATATCGCAGTGGCCGCCAAGTGTGAATGGCTCATGGCCATCGGATCAAGCGCCTTCAGCATTTCCTGCATCACCGGAGCTACACACCGGACTGGGTCGATGCACAGGAGATTCTTCATCACATACATACACTTGGTCGACACACCTTTGTTCTTCGAGTATATTCCCAGTAGGCAAATTTCCATGAGCACGTCCACGAGCTTTCCCACCGAAGCCGGTTGAAGGCCCTTGTTGGCTGCCTTCTCATGCCCAAGACGTCTGCCCAACGCGTTGCTGAGGTAATACACGTAGGTGGCGAGTGAGTTACCGGCGTTGGCAACGTTAGATGGGTGGAAAAATGACTTCATCATTCCCAGTATCTCCAAAAGATACCGTATTGGATCTCCATCACCGCCATCATCTTCTTCTTCACGCATGAGGTATACGCACAATCGCATTGCGTGTTGACCAAAGCGCTTCGACCCGTTGATCGAGGTATACGCCGACGGCCACAATTGCTTTTTGAAGGGGGAACCCAGGTCAGAAGGCAGTTCCAACAAGTCGTTTACCTTTGCGAATATAAACGGAAGATAGTCATCCAACATCGATGTGCTGGGGTATCGTTTGGTAGAACGAGATAAAATCTTCATCCAATGTCCGTCCCATTCGTTACAGCGCGAAATCAACGACCACGTTGAGAACCACTGGGGAAGTAAATCTACGACAGCCGTCTCTGTTTTTGTATCATCCGACTTTGATAGTGAGAACAAAAACGAGAAAAGTGCCAACGCTCGAAAGCATTCTGTCGACTTGACATTTTTCACAGTCGCGCCGAACTCCGTCCACATCTCGAGTACAAGTGGCACGGCAGGATCTGACGGTCGGAAGAAGCTGCGCGCCTCCTCTGCGCACTTGACCGTCGAGTTCGCCAATTTTGCCAAGTAGCTCTGCGACGCCTGCTGGATGCACCCAGGTGCTCGAAAGCAGACTCGTTCGATCGCGCGCCTCACCGACCTCCAGTCAATCACGAGGTCCTCAGTAATTGCACCATCTTCGCCGCGGTGATACTTCTTCCATTTCCGTAGAAGCAGCTGCAGCGCCTTTACGGCCCGGATTTCCATGTCCACGTCAGTGAATGCGCGTCCATCGCGCGTCCACAGCAGCCCCACCAGCACACGGATCAGTTGCGCGTGCAGCTCCACGGGCAGCTCATGCTTGAGCTTGTAAAACGTGTCCACATCTCGGAAGTGGCGGTTTTGTAGCACGCTGTCCAGGGTGTTTTCGTCGCTCAGCGTCTGCAGACAAGTCAGTGTTTCCTGCACGGACAAACATGGTCAATCCGTCTGTGCGCCAGATTCCCGCACCCCCTCTTCGCAACTAACCTGGATCCGGCGCAGGAAATCATATCGCTCTTCCTGGACACTCTCGGGCGTCACGTAAGACGGCAGCAGGCTGTAGTACGGGTGCATGGGTGCGACCCCCTCCATCATCAACGACTCCGCACAAGTCGCGGCCATGGAGAATGGCAAAGTGCTGGATCGCTCCCTACTTTCAGCCAATCACGCGCCTGATTGCTTAACAGCATGCGCTCCAGCAAAAATGCGCAGATGTTCTTCGAAGTACCGGTACCATTTTATGGTAAAACGTCTTCAAAAGTTACTACAAACGACAAAACTTTAACCACTTGCGGACTGCTTTTCATACCCTTCAAGCGTTAGCAAGTTACAGATACAAAAGGGCCTCGCGCAAATTACCAACCGGTAGTCATACCAGCTAGTGGATGGCGAGCACATTGAATAGCTAACGGCATTCGGCAACTTTTGTGGACAATCTTCAAAAGCTTTTCTTGCCGAAGACGGGAACTCATAACACTCTGTCAACGCTTAGCACTTAACCATCGCAGTGCACAGAGCAAGCAATCTTCTGTCCAAGGACGCAGGCTGCAATTATAGTGCAAAATGCAAGTTATCTTCTGTCCGAGGACGAAGGCTGCTATAAAACCAGTGGCTGACTGCTTCCCTGGCGGAGCTCGGCCAAGCGGCCACCCCACGAGGCAGCAAGTTGAAGTCACATCTGATCTGGCTGAAAAGGTGCCTTTTCAGGTGACCGAGTCTGGACGTTGCGCCGAAAATGCGTGGCGTCAAGCTATTATAGCACTGAGTGCAGTGCACTCGCCGGGCGATGGAGTCGCACGAGCGACACTAGCCATGCGCGGCGGCACGAATGGCGCACATCTGTGCGATGGAAACGGTGAGGTGGCTAGGAATAGAGGTCCATTTTGTGTGAAAAGGGGCGGTGTATCCATTTCCTCGGCGCTTTGGGCTCACAAAATGGGATATTGGGTGGGTGACGTCAATCAAGCAGCCTATGCCGGCTGCCCATCCGAACTCTGACTCTCGCCACTGTCGATTTAACAGCGTGAGGTTCGAGACGACGACTACGCCGACGATGAAGATGCAGCTGCTACCAGCTCTGACGGCGATGCTGCTGCTGTCGCACGCTGCGGCTGAGAGCATGGAGTCCGTCATGGGCATCGTCAACACCAAGCGCTCCGTGAAGCTGAACCCGAGCGTGCAACACATTCCGCTGGACCCTGCGCAGGCGCAGCTGCGGCCACCGCCGGCGCAGATCCCCGCGTCGTTCGACATCTTCGTGGGTCTCTCAGTCTTCCGCGACGGCTATCGCTGCGGCAAGACCATCTTCACGGGTCTCAAGCGCGCCAAGTACCCGGAGCGGCTCTTCTTCGGCGTCGTGGACCAGGTCAACGATGGCGACGAGCGGTGCCTCGACGAGTACTGCAAGATGGCGAAGACCGAGTGGCCGGACAAAGGCCCGTGCCCGTATAAAGACCACATCCGCGTGGACGTGCACACGGCCTCCGAGTCGCGGGGGCCCACGCTTGCGCGCCACCAGCAGCAGAAGCTCATCCAGCAGGAGGAATTCTGTCTGCAACTCGATGGTCACAGCATCTTTACGAACCTCTGGGACGAGAATCTTCTGGCCGAGTGGAAACGCGTCAACAACGAAATGGCTGTGCTCTCGACGTACTTACATCATATCCACGACTTCGTCAAGGAGAACGGCGACAACGCGCTCTCGGCCTCCTTGCCGCACCTGTGCTCGACCATGCGTGGATCCAATGGCCTAGTGCGCACTGTTGGCGCTAGCATGATTAGCGGGTCGAAATTTCCGCAGCTAGAGGCGCTTTGGGGTGCCGGTCTGTCTTTCAACAAGTGCCACGCTGAGCGCCGTGTGCCTGTAGATTCGCACACGCTCTGGATGTTTGACGGCGAGGAATTCCTGCGCGCGTCTCGCTTGTGGACTAGTGGCTATGACATGTATTCTCCTAGCGTGTTGGGGTCTGTGATCTACCACAATTACTCCAAGGTGCCGGCTCGCTTCGAGCACATCACGGTAGACCCTCAGGCGAAAAAGCGCGAGAGTGAAATGGCCATCAACCGCTTCAATCACCTCATGGGTAAGCCAGTTAAGGGTCTTGTCGATACGTACGAGTTGGACAAGTATGGCTTTGGATCGGTGCGCTCTTTTGAGTCGTACTTGAAGTTTTCCGGTGTTACCTTTAAAAAGGGTGTGAACGATACTGAGTCCTGCGAACAGCTCCACTGGGTGCCGTACGAAAATGCGACAGAAGTTGAGGCTCTAATGGGTAACGGATGGAAATTGCAGGCGAGGTCGTCTGGTGCTGGTGAGCCCACTCCCAAGCAGCAGGTTGCCCAGGAGATCGAGCAAGATGTGGAAGCGCAGAACGTGGCGGAAACTAAGAAAGAGACAACACAACCTTCAAAGGAACATGGAATTGTTGACGACGATCCGAATGCTGAAGTGGCACGTCATGCTGCAGATGCTCATGCTGAGAACGGCGCGGATATTGGTGAAGACGAAAAGTTGGAGGAGGCGAAGGCGCGTCTGCGGCAAGAGGTAGTGGACAACCGCGCAGCAAAGGGACCGTCTACTGCTCCCGTTTGGTTCTTCCTCTTTGTAGTCGTGGCGGCTCTCGTCGTGACACTTTCGAACGACAGTGTGTCGCGCTCGATCCGACTCACTTTCTGTGCCAGTGCACCGCACACGCACAGCAGCAACGAGTAAGCGCAGGACAGGAATAAGCACCTGATAATCTGTGCGAGCCCTCCTTAGACAATTTCTTCGACTTGATTCCTAAATTCTTTCTGCGTCCTTGCTTCAAAGTCTCCAAGACACAAAATACTGGTAGGAAAACCATTTACCATTTTTCACTCCTACTTCAATTGTTCCAGCAGCGACGTCAGAGCTTGCTTTGCGTTGGTGTTGAGTGCATCCCCGTCAGTCCCCTGAACACGCAGGAGGACTTCAAGAACACCGTTGTCACGGCACCAGTCCAAATTCTCGTCATTGGAAATCACAGCACTCTCCAGCGCCAGCAACGCGTTTGTCTGAAGCGACTCCAACGCTTCACTATCAAGGTGTTGTACCAGCATTGCAAGTCCACCGGCTTCGGCCACAAGCGACTGACTGTCGGCATTCATATGCACGCCGTGATGTACAGCCCACGCAGCGCTGCTATTGACGTCTTCAGCAAAAACTGGCGAAAGCAGCAGTACAAGAGCAGGCAATGCACCACTCTCACGAAGCAAGTCCTGCGCGTCGATATCCCGCCCAGAGAGGATGTTTCCGAGTGCGAAGGCCGCTGCACTACGCAGCGGATCGCTGTAGTTGTCTTCAAGCAGCTCGCTCATTCGCAGCACACCGTCTTGCTCAATGATCTGGCGACGGCCCTGAGCGCTGTTGGCGATGTTCGCTACACACGTAGAGGCTGCGCGTTTAATAGCTTCGTGTGGACTTGCCAGTACACTAAGAGCTGCACCCACGACCGTCGGAGAAGACACAGCCTCTGCAGCAGTCGGCTCCAGCGCCACGTTGCCCAGCGTGAGGCAAGCTGCCGCCTGCAGGCGCGGGTCCACCTGCGTCAGGAATGGGGCCAGGATCGTTGGCGCATTCAGTCTCACCAGCTCTTGGACCAGCAGCGGCTCGGTCGACAGGCGGATGAGCGCCAGGAAGGCCGGCACCAGCAGATCGGACGACGCGATGGTGTCGCTGTCCTGCAGGAAGGCCAGCAGAGCCTCCAGCGCGTCGCTGTCCACGATCTCCAGCGCATGTCGCTCCTTGATTGCCGTGTCCAGCGAAGAGCTCAGACCCAGCGCGTTGATGGCCGCCACACGGTCGTCGGTGGACGTTTCCTTGGCCTTGAGCGCCTGCACCAGATCGAAGATGCTGCTGCTGCTGCTGCTGGACGACGTCGCGAAGCTTCGAGCTGCGGTAGCGACCGGCAGAAAGTTGCGACCCAGCGCCGAACGAACGGCAACCGCAGCAGCAGCAGATGTTCCGGTATTGGTAGTCGGGGCCACGGGGAACAATCCCCAGCGGCGCGCTGCCGCCACGCGTCTCAGCAGCATACGAACCATCTTGTGCGGCGAAAGGGATGTCACTACCAGTATGTCACTAAAACGAATATATATGTACATGTACATTGACAGTATTGCCAGCATTTTCGTATTCATCGCTTGGACGCAACATGGGCAAGAATCGCCACAGCAAGGACCGGCTTTTCATCACCCAGACAGAGCACAAGTACCTCTATGGTGGCAAGAAGCAGGAGATCCGCCGGGCCTACAAGCGTGCGTCCATCCCCCCCCCCCAGCCTCATTCTTGACCTCCTTGCTTACCCCTCTTGCGACGTTGCTACAGGCCTGCCATTCAACTGCTGCGCCATCACACTCTGCCCCTTCACGGTACGCACTGCATACCCATTTGTCTTTAATGTACTATATCCTAATAAACGTGCTGAACTGCGGCTGTAGAACCCAGTGTGCACGCGCGAGGGCCACTTGTTCGACCTGGAAGCCGTTGTGCCGTACGTCAAGCAGCACCAGATCGTACGTTCTGCTGCTGGGTCTAGTGGTCAGAGTCGCATGAGACAGTTCTAACAGCTTTATTTTATGATTTCTATAGAACCCTGTGACGGGGAAGCCGCTTGCTCTGAAGGAGCTGATTCAACTGCACTTCAGCAAGAACTCGCAGGGAGAGTACTTCTGCCCCGTGACCTACAAGGTCTTTACAGACAACACGAAGATCGCTGCTATCTCGGCTACCGGTAATGTTTTCTGCTACGATGCTGTTGAAGAACTCAACATCAAGCCGAAGAACTGGACGGTGCGAAAGCTGTTGCCGTATCTTTATTTGCTCATACGCAGTGGTTGCTAACGTTGGATATCACCGGTGGGTAGGACCTTATTTCGGGTGCCAAGTTCAAACGCAAAGACATCATTGTATTGCAGGACCCGCAAGATTTTTCCAACCGCGAAATTGATAATTTCGAGCATCTTCGGCGCGCGAAAGCGAGCGATAACGTACGTAGCACAAAAACTCGCCTTCACAATTTTCATATTCTGTGGGAACAGCGACCTTAACTCAACTGTTTCATTTGCAGAGCGCTCCTACTACAACGGCAGCCCGGAATATCCGCACCAATGCAGCTACGGACCGCATTCTTCAAGAGGTGAGCCAGTGGGTGCCCGCACAATTTTTGTTGGAGCACGTAGCACTGAAATGAATAATTGGTTGTACTGTGTATTGTAGCTGGAAGCGAAGAAAGTGGCGCAGAAGGAACTGGCTGAAAAAATTAAGCGTGGTGCTGATGACGTGAGTGAAAAGGACAAGATCGTGGCCTCGTTAACCCACAGCAAGCTATCGCAAGAAGAGGAGAAAATTGCGGCAAGAAAGTCCGCGCAATCAGGGAAGTTGCAGTATTCACAGTTTACTGCCGGTGACTGCTCGAGTTCGTTCACATCTAGTGTGAGAGCTCCTGTAACAAGCAATGCAGTGGCTCTTGCCTCTGAACAAGAGCTGCTGGAGCGGAGGTGGCAAGCTGTGCGAAGGCTGAAGAAGAAAGGCCTTGTGCGGCTTGAAACGACTCTCGGCAATATTAATCTGGAAGTGGATTGCGACTTCGTTCCACAGACGGCTGACAACTTCATGAGCTTGTGTCAGACGAAGTATTACGATGGCGTGCTATTTCACCGGATCATAAAGGGTTTCATGATGCAAGTGGGTGATCCAACGGGCACAGGTCGAGGAGGCCAATCCATTTGGAAGAAACCATTCCGTGATGAGATCGACAGCAGACTGGTGAGGCCACATTTTTTGCATTGACAATTGGGAGATTGCGTGGAGCTGACTTGTCTTGACGTTATAATGTATAGTCTCATGATGCACGAGGTGTATTAAGTATGGCAAACTCAGGACCAGGCACGAACAACTCGCAGTTCTTCATCACCTTTAAAGCATGTCCACACCTGGACAAAAAGCACGCAGTATTCGGCCGTGTTGTTGGAGGAATGGGTGTACTGGACGCTGTTGAGATCGCGGAGACAGATGCAGAGGATCGACCTATCGAGGATGTGCACATTAAACGTGTCCAGGTGTTTACTAATCCATTTCAAGAGTATGAAGACGCTCAAGAGCAGGGTCTAGATGTCGTTCAAGTTGCGAAGGAAAAGGCCGCACGAGACGCGAAACCTCAGGTGCAAGGCACTGTCTTGAAAGTTAGTGGAAAGTGGGTTGCATACGACGAGCTGGGAGAAGTGGATGTGGCGAGTATTCCTACGAGCGAAACTACCAAGGATGAGAACGTAGGTAAATATCTGAAGACCAAGTCGGATGCAGTCACTGAGAAGAGATCGTTGGAGCCGGTTATGCCAACTGCTATTGAAAGCAAGAAGAAGAGCAAGACGCAAACGTCGAGCGGATTCGGCAACTTCTCTGGGTGGTGATCTTAGCGCTATTTTAGTGGCAATTAGGAAACTGACGAGCAGCTCGAGGGGCTGCTGTGACCGTGAGAAAGGATTGCGATGGACAAGTACGTAGTAGAGAAGGTCATCGGTGAGGGCACGTATGGCGTCGTGTACAAGGCCAAAGAAAAAGTACGTTCACCCAGGTTTCTATTATGAAGTGATCAGTTTTGCTCAGTGGACATTTGGTATGTATGAACTGGTATGTGTGAACCCAGGCGACTGGTGACTACGTAGCAATAAAGAAATTTAAGACAGCTGGAGGCACGTCCTTCTTCCATGCGATCACCGCAACGGATAGCAACTTACTGCCGATGCTCTCGTAGATGAACAGTTATCGAAGCGAGAGATACAAGCGTGCTCTATGCTGAGCCATCCAAATATCGTATCTTACCGCAACAGCTTCCGGCACGACGGATTGCTGCATCTAGTGTTTGACTACGTCTGTGGAGGCATGGTGAAGGTGGGAGCGGCAGCCAAGCACTTTAATCTATCATAAGTCGCTTATCTCTTTTTGTTTTTGGCAGCTGCTGTTCAAAAACAAAAAGGGTGTGATCCCGAAGGAGGCCAGGAAAATCATTTACCAGTTGTGCAAGGCTCTGGAGTATTGCCATTCTAATCGAATAATTCATCGAGGTACGCTAAACTGAAAATACTGTACATGCGTATGTGGCTATTTACTCTGTGCTGTCAGATGTCAAGCCCGACAATATCCTCATTGATGAAAACGGAGACATCAAGCTGTGCGATTTCGGTACAGTGGTTCATGGCTGGCAGCGACCGTGTCGATCTCCAGCAGTAACACACCTTTTCTCGCGGCTGTAGGTGTTGCGAGGACTGTCCAGTTTGAAGGTGATCCGCTATCAGACTACGTGTCTACACGCTGGTATCGGCCACCTGAACAGGAACTACGGTGAGTACTAAACCTCTTCCGTTATTTTGGTTATGTTCGTCCTGACACATTGCGTTCTAGACTCGACCGCTATTCTTTCGATGCCGACGTTTGGGGTGTAGGCTGTGTGCTAATGGAGTTGCTCACAGGCCGGCCGCTTTTCCCGGGGAATACGCAAATCGATCAAATGTGAGTCAGGTGCTTGGAGGATTCTTCAGTCAGCACTTTTCCTTAAACGAGTGATGTGTGTTTTCTTATTTGCACGCAGCAACCTTATCCAAAGTTATCTAGGGCCTCTTCCAGCGTCTCTCATCCCTAGAATTCCTCGTGGTGTTGTCGCCCTCCACGCACCGTCAAAATCTTTTCAAGATCTACTGGATGATCGACCACTTCCAGAAGGAACTCTCGATTTTCTCATCAATACTTTGCAGCTTGAACCCAAGCTTCGCATGTCGGCCAAACAGTGTATTGAGCATCCATTTTTGCGGCCATTGCGCGACGCAGAGCTGAGAGACCGTGAAAAGCGACGCCGTGCAGGGCATGCGTCTCGATTGAGTGACGATGAAGGAATCGAGGAGGACATTCCAGGCGAGGATCCACCATCCTCTCACTCCCACCCAACCGAGTGCAAGGCCGAGCAAAAGAGCGTGGACATCGATGGCCCTGTGTCACCCTACAGATCTGGCCCTCATACCTTTGACTTCAAGCATGGTAGCGAGAAGAAAATCGAAGATACAGCATCCACAAAGTCAAAACACCGTTCTCGTCGCCGAAGCCCCAATACCTATGATAACAACACCGAGTGTGACAGTGATGACATCCAAGAAATCATCGAGACTGACGATAGCGACTCATTGTCGCGCTCACGCTCTCGACAGCAACGACGCGGGGACTACCTCAACAATGACGATAAGTCACTTCGGGAAGCTCCGCCTCGTTCCAAAGGCGCCACACGACGTAACCCCCTTGCGGCCTCGGCAAAAGAAGATGCCGGCCCATTGGACGGTGACAGTTGCTATGAAGACGACTTCGAGGAATACCACCACGGCTACGAATGATTCCGAGTTTGTTTTTTAATCAGCAAAGAACATGCACGAGTTTCATCAAAATGTATCAAATAAACTGAAGGAGCAATGTGGTGTATTAACACTGCACGGTAGACTAACAGCAAAGTCCCTCCTACGCCAGGCTGACCGGCGACTTGACCTCGACAAAGTTCGGCGAGTTGGCGTTCTTGCTCTTGTGGAACAGCACCTCGATGTCCTCCAGTAGAATGCCCTTCGTTTCCGGACAGAAGAAGTACACGAACAACAGACAGATCAGGCACAGACCTGCAAAGAGGAAAAACACGCCGTTGATGTTGAGCGACGGGAATAGCTTCACGACTTCTGTCATTACAGCGCCCATAGCCCAGTTGGCAGCAGTCGACAGAGCCACAGCCGAGGCACGGACATTGAGCGGGAAAATCTCGGCCGGGTAGATCCAGCACACAGGTCCCCACGAGATAGCGAAGTTGAAGACAAAAAAGGCTGTGCCGATGCAGATGAACCATCCGCCCACTTTCGGACAGCCAGCGTTGTCCACGTTTCCGCTGCAGATAGCAGTGAACAGGATGGCGGCGAAGAGATGCCCGATAATCATGCCAACTCCACCGATTAGCAGCATTTGACGACGACCGTAAGTGTCCACCCAGCGCATCGCCGGGATGGTACTCAGGAAGTTCACTCCGGAGATAAAGAGAGACGAGTAGATACCTGCCTTGGTGATGTCCTTGAAGATAAGAGCTCCATAGCTCATGATGGGGTTGATGCCAGTGGCTTGCTGCAGCACCTGCAGTATCATGGCAATAACCAAGCGCTTGCGCAGCGACACGTCGATGACCAGGTCCAAAATGCCCTGGCCGCCAGCCTCCTCTTCTGCGATCTGGTCCCCGATAGCTTGCAGCTCATGCCCAACATTTTCGGTCATGCGAAGTTTCTTCAAAACCTTTTCAGCCTCTTCCTTGCCCTTCTTCATGTACGTCCAGCGAGGGCTTTCAGGCACGAACCAAATGCCAAGAAGCACGACCAAGGGCGGCGCCATGGAAACGCCGTTGGTTGTACGCCAGCCGCGGTTGCGGTTCTCCACGATGATGTTAACCACGTTTGCGAGGAACAGCCCGATCACACAAGTCATTTGCATGAAGCCAGACAACATTCCGCGAAGCTCTTTGGGGGCCATTTCGGCGCCGAAGAGCGGCAGCGAGAACGACGAGTTGCCAACTCCGAACCCTTGGATAATACGGGCGATGTACATGAGTGAGTGTGCTTGTGCCTTGTTAAAGCAGACCCAGCAAGTACCGCCGCAGAACAGCACACCTGCCGAGAAGATCGTCGCTCGACGTCCGAATTTGTCAGCCACGATGCCGCCCATGAAGGCGCCCACAAGGCAGCCCAAGTTGTACGCCATGTTGTACCAAACAGTGAACGTTGTCCACTCGCTTGGCAGGTCCGAGGTCGACTTCGTGCAGTCCGCGTAGGTGAAGTTGTGCCAGCCCACACAATAATCGTTCAGGAACGAATCCATAATGAGCACACCAGACGTCACGCCTTGGTCATAGCCGAAGAAGATGCCTCCCAATGACGCAAAGACGCAGACGATGATAGCGTACGTGCGCGAGCCCTCAGTCGGCGTGTCGTCGATATCGGGCGTGTTCACAATGACTCCAGCTGCCATGCTTCAAATTATCCGAGGTGGTGCTTGACTGGAAGGTACCGGAGTAGTTGGAGGCGAATTGCAGAATGAAAGGACTTCTGGATCAACTGAAAGGTGTCTGCTGCGGGTGAGTGTTGTGCTAGGCGGTCTTGTCGGCGAAAACAATAAGGTAAAGCCTCACTGAGGCTGAAGTTTTCCCCGGGCAAGTTGATCTGCAAGGATGAGAATGCACTGTGTCATTTATGGATTCGTGAGCAGCTCGTTGAAGTTGCCTCCGCGTTAAACGACTAGTACATGTATCGCCCTCACTAAGGACTTCCTTCACCTGATTGATGCAGTCTAAGTACACTGTAGTACTTGTTGCCCTCTGCGCGACTTGATTTATCGCTGAGAACGGCCACGCACCGCAGTCGGCCGCCTCGGCCGCCGAGTCGGCGGGGGCAACTCGACTTCACGCAGCAGAAGCGAACTTCAAGTCTGGAGAGCTTTGCACGGTCTCCCACTCGTGCACCACTTACCCTCAACTTGACCTGAGGGCCTCAAGCCGTTCGGTCAGGTCTCGTCGGAGGCATCGCTGCCTCCAACCTTGTCTTTTGTCGCTTGTTGCAGCGGTGGTGAATCAAGCGCGAACATCAACATTACCACCGGTAATTTGTGTGTGGTGTTAAACCGCGTTTTCAGAAGTGACCTGGCTCAACGACCCTCTTTTATGCTCAGCCTCAGGACTGAGGCGGGAGTTCAACTGCTTGCAAACAACTTGTTCTTCCCCGGCGGGGAAGCTCTGAAATTTAGTCAGTACAGTAGGTATGGTGTATGTGGTTGTGCTTCCCGGCCATTGCAGTTCCTCCTGCTCCTGCTGCTCCTTCTCGTGCTTGGTCTTCACCATGCCCAAGTCTGCAGCAGTGAGATCCCTGGAGCAAGTCTTGTCGTTAAAAGTTCGTCAGGCTGGGATGGCGTGCTGCTTCACCTAGCAGGCCCTGGTCACCCACCCACAGACAGGCATACCGGTAACTGCCAAAGTCTATGCAAAATTGGCGCAACATAAAAAATGTGTACTTTGGCTCTCTCGTCCTAAAATAAAACTCGAACCTTCTGGGGAGAAATAGATTGTATTGCCATAAGTAGGGAGTGTTGAGTGAACCTAGGTTAACGCCCTAGGTTAACGCCGTCGCTCAGCACGTCTCATATCGTATAGTAGCAACCGAATAGAGTCGTATCGCCGATCTTGTGCCCACCCAGTCTCAAATGCTTGCAGACAACACCCAAAGCGAAATAGCAGCTCCGCAATTGTTTTGTCCCAATGAGGTTCATAGCCCTCGTAGCTTAGGCCTTCCATCGTCTCCTTTACGAACTGAAGGTGGTTTTCAAACTCAAAAACTGTGTAGGTGTCGTCACGGCACCATCCACGCAACTCAACTAGCATTTTGTCCAGCCTCTCTCGAATGACAGAGACTTCTTCTGCTGGGGTCTCGTATTTGGCCGCGATGTACCTCCGCAACTTCGCCTTTTCCGGAAACTCGTGCGGTAAACGTTGCAACAGCACTAAAATAGCCCGCAACTCACTTCTCTCCATGCGAACTTCTCTCTGGACAATGTTGGGAACTGTGACAGTCACCACTGCCTGGATGTCGTCCATGTACTCCGCAATATCGACTCCGCGGTCTTTCGCATCTGCAAGGGCGCGGCACGTTTCTTGCAGTCGCATATTTATCGTGTGGGATACGGAATCTCGCGCTGCTAGCAAACATGAGCGCACCACCAACCCAAATTCGCCTTGCGGAGCAAGTGTCAGTCTCTTTTCCCAGAACCTCGCGCGCGGTGAGTTTCTTGACTGGTGGGAGGGACAGGGGATCAAGATAGCGTTCAGGCACCTTGCGTTTGCGGCTACTTGGTCTGCGCGGGGGAAGCGGCTCGGTTTTAGTGTGCGTCGCACGGGCAAACGGGCGCATCACTCTCCATACACTGCGTGACTGTGGCGTTGACGTCGATGGAGTGGATCGGCCCAAGGGTCGAGATGATGTTCGAGCAACCACCTCGTCATTTCCTCTTGGTGCTGCGTGGTCAAACACTTCAATACCAAGTCCTCGCGTCGCAGTCAGCTCTGTGTCAGGCTCATTGTGCTCGTCCACGAGGTTGACGATCTCATGCGGCGCCGCGGACTCTTCGTCCTCGTCTTCGGTCGCAGACGACGGCGCATCCTGATGGTCCACTGCCGCCACACCAGGAGCATTAACGGCATGATGCAGCTTCCTCATTAGCGGTCCTACATCGTTGCAAGAACTCACGACACGAGTGAGCGCGGCGGAGACGTCGGGTGACGCGTCCACCAACGCGAGCGGTGACTTGTGCAGCTCCCGGGACGCCTCCGCCACCTGCAGCGCGCGCTTGAGGACCTTCAGAGCTTTGAGCAGCCGCTTCTCCGCCTGCTGCATCTCATCGTGGACGGCATTCAAGCAGTGCGTTCGGATCTCGGCGTCGCTCACGCCCACGCGGGTCAAGATGGCATCCATCGCGATCGGAGGGATGAGCGCAGGGTAGTCGATTTTTTATTTATTCCTCATTTATTTATTCCACCCACCCCACCTGGGTTTGAAGGTTATTTGTTTTCATCAGACAAAGAGCATCTCCACCGGTTGTGAGTAAAACTTAGCCTAAAGTACAATCCTGTAGGATAATATTGTCTTGCCGGTCCGCCAGCAGCCTCAAAGCTTAAAGCTTTGCGCATACTGTAGCTCTGAGAAAAATTAGGTTTGATTTTCCTCACGCGAGATTTTTGAGTAAGTTTGCTCAAGTTTGCTCACGGGGGAGGATTGCGTTCCTTAAATCCATCCACCCACGATATTTTTCTGCCCACACCACCGTTCTAAAATAGAAGGGTTTTGAAAAGATTAATAGAAGAGTTTTTCAGAGCACTAAGAGCCCTAATCTAGATCTGATACATGTAAAATAGAAGGGTTTTAAGAGAAGGGTTTTTATGTACGTTTCTAACCACCGCAAAAGTATCACCAGATCTGATGATCCAGATTAAAAGGATGTAAATTTAGTCCAGCGAGATATATTCACATTTGGAATTGGGCTTTGCACGACATTTTGATATAGTTCGGGTGAAATTTGGGCTATTTATGCTAACACCACTGTTTTCCCGCTTTTTCTTTTCTTCCAACAGTACGGTACTAGTATCTCCTAGTATCTCCTTGCAGCGCGCGCGAAAATGGACGTGATTCTATCTCGCGCAGGG
This sequence comes from Phytophthora europaea, assembly GCA_030463285.1. Classification (NCBI taxonomy): domain Eukaryota; phylum Oomycota; class Peronosporomycetes; order Peronosporales; family Peronosporaceae; genus Phytophthora; species Phytophthora europaea. Next base: position 3,379 of record JAHQIV010000256.1, on the reverse strand, counting down.
CTCAGCGCCACCCAGCAGCGTACTGTGTGTTTCGGTGCTGTGAAGGATGAGGCGAAGCACACTGAAGCGAAGCTGGCGGACGCACTCGCTTCACTCAAGAAGCTACGGGAGGTGGTGCGCGTGGCGCGGGACGTGCACAATGCGCAGCCATCGCTCGTGGGGTTGCCCACCTCTGTGGGAACGGCGGTCGCTCGGATGACTCAGGTCAGCAAGACGATCAGTCCACTGCTGGAGGAGATTCGGTCTTCGTTGAACGCATTTGCTACGCCTCGCTCGTTCGAGTATTCGACGGAGGAAGAAGACGAAGATGACGAAGAGGACGACGAACTAGCGAGATGGAGGCACAACCGGGACAAAGCCGAACAACGTTCGGCATTTGCAGCGTCTTCGAAGCCTCTACGCCGGTTACCCGACTTTGTGACGTATTCACGCGAGAGAGACCTCGCGATTCACGAGCAAGAAAGACAACGTAAGAGGCACTCGGCGTTCATGAGGGGGGCGGACAAGTTCTCAACGGTGTCAGAGAATTCGGCTTCTGATACCCTACTGACGAGCTCAGGATATGACATGGCTTCTATGAGAACTAGCAACGGCATTGTAGGCCAGAAGCGGCACGCTAGTAGCCCTTCGCGTCCAGTTGGCAACTCCTTTTTAAGGCCCACTACTCTATTGTTTCCTCGTCCCATCGAAAGTGAGAGTATTTGGCCACGCTATGGTGAATACTGGCTGCTGGATAGCCCTCAAAGGGCGCGCTCCCCCATGCCACAGACGGAGAAGAAGATTGCACAGGTTCTTGATGGACTCAAACTGCGCTTGTCCAACCTTCCGGTTGCGGAGCAGGATGGCGTTTTTTTCACGAGTATTAAGTCTGCGATTAAGGTCGTGCTGCAAGAACAAGTGGGGGAGGAAGAGTTACGCGTCCAACGAGCTGTAAACTCGGCGTGTGTGGCCGTCAAGTGCTTACTCGATCGGAAATCCGGATTCCCCGACTCCGATGAACAGCACAACCGCCTGGAGGACGTACGTCAGGTTCTATTTGCTGTAGTGCGCGCTATTCTTGATACCAAACAAAAGCTCGAAGCCTCGGGACTGCGCGATCTGCTTGATCTCGCTAAAAGAGTTGAAGATACGTTTCCAGCCTCGGCCGCGCGCTTTAAATGGTACGTGTTCCATTCTCAGAAAACTTGTAAGTCTTGGCGTTGGAAAGGGGGTCGTATTTGCTGATGCTTTGTAAATCGTGTACATGGCTGCGTAGGTGCAGCACTCAGTTACGCAAGTTCGTCACATCCAAGTACAAGAAGCCTGCGCAGATTTCTGTTGATGACCAAAACAAGTTGGTATCGATTGTTGCTGAGACCCGGGACTGGAGGAACCTGAATGACTACACTGCTTCAAGGTTTAGAGAAGTTATGGCGTTTGTGATGGATATACTCGACGGTTCCTATGAAGATTGGGAACCGCGAGAGGACTCGCGACTAGCAGAACTCGTTGGTATCATGATCGTTCGCGTGGGTGCTTTCCGAGATAGCCATATTCAGAGGAGTCGCCAGTTCGAAATTCACGGGTGGGCGCACAAAATGTCGGGGTCGTCATTCACGCCGACACTAGACCTAGTGTCAGCCCCTCCTCAGAAACCTACGCTGGTTTACGCTACGGCCAACAAAGGATTTTGCTCAATGGCCGAGGTCGATGAAGGCTTCGAACAAATGTCAAAGGCGCAGGCGCAGAAATATTTTGAGTTTCTCGCGTTGACGGCGTACACGTTCCTCGCCACCGCAACTCTGACACAGAATCAAGTGTTGTTGCCAATCCATCAGCTCAAGCGTTTCAACGAGAGCCTTCAGGGGCTACAAGAGCTTGACATCAATCAAGATCCTAAGGCAACTCTCAAGTCTTACCAAGCGCTCGAGAAGGCTCTCTATCTCATGCGCGTGGTGATGCACCGTCGACCAGAATACCAGGGTTGCTCCACCAGGTACTGTACCAGGGCGAACCGTATTGCGTCTTACGTTATAAAATGTTCTTATCTGGTCGAGCCAACTGATCGAAAACGTATCTGTTGACACAGCACTGTGGACACATTGCTCGCACTCTTCCCGGCATCCAAGCGCCCGACGTTCAAGTACCCATCCATGGCTAACTCCATGGCAGATAGCAGTGACGAATCCGGTGAAGACTAGTACACAATGAGGGGCATTGGCATCGCTTTGTACCGACTCATGAATGCACTTGCCATGAAGTGTCGGTGGGAAGGTGATAAGCAGCAGTTGTAGTTTAGAGCCTCTGTAATTCCCCAGGTCTCTGGTGCCACTGAAATTATGGTTTAACTGCTGGTGAAATTCGTTGCAAACAAACGCGATGGTTGACAAACAAACATTTAGCTATTAACACGAAGATCACAAACTTTGGTTGCTATGGAGCGGGAGAACTATCCTATGCGTCGTGAATGGCGGTGTAGTTGTAGTACACCTCGTTCTCGTACTCGCTGTCGCAGTACGGGAACGACGTGTCCGAGTCCGTCGGCGCGAACAGCGTCTTGCCAGACGTGTACGTCACGTAGCAGCCCAGGAAGCCGCACACGACAACCACGACCAGCGCGGGGATCTTCTCGTACATCGGGATCTCGTGCCACAGCTTCTTGAGCAGGAAGATAATGGGCAGCAGGATGCTGATGAGCGTGACGCACGAGGCGCCCACGAAGTCCACCAGGTCCGAGAAGTGGTCCTTGAGGATCACGGACAGGACGACCAGCACCACGATGATGGCGACGCGCAGGATCACGTACTTGATCGCGTTCGAGCCTCGGTACTCGGCAGCCTCCGCCTCGTCGTCGCCGTAGTACGGGTTCTCCGCGTCGGCGTTCGAGATGTACGACATCTTGGACGAGCGGCGGTCGCCGTTGGCAGCGTCCTTGCCGGGCGTGCTCGCGGCAGCGTACGTGAGGGCGTTCTCGACGTCGTCCTCCTTCTTCTGGTGCATCTTGAGCACCAAGCGCTCGGCGAGGTAGAAGGCCGGGTTCAGGATGACGGAGAAGGCGATCGTAATGTGCAGCTGCATGAAGAAGTAGGCCATGACGACGGCGCCCCAGTCGGACTTGAAGCCCAGCGTGGTGAGGCCGGTGTCCGAGTCCGGGTAGATGGAGTAGAGCAGGTTGCCTGTGATCTGGCAGCCCACCGCCGAGTACGCCGTGCTGGCCAGGATCAGGAAGAGGCACGAGATGAAGGCCATCGTGACGAACACCACGCGCGGCATGCGCGTCGGCTCGCTGTGCTGGCGCTGCAGGGCCGGGATCACGATGCCGGCGTTGTACGCGAGCGACAGGTTGCCGAACATGCCCGCGACCTGCGAGAACTTGAGCTCGGGCGACGGCGGAGTCGGG
>JAHQIV010000255.1:0-26222 GCA_030463285.1 Phytophthora europaea | reverse complement strand
TCGAGTACGGCGACTCGCGCGCGCTTCCCGCCGCGCCCGGCTGATGTGATAAACAGACTGGTGCTCAGCGGCAAGTTGCCGGCAACCGGTGTCAGTGCAAAGTGCAGTGACACCGGCAGCCTACAGGCCTGGGAGTACACGAACTTGCTCCTACGCCGTGCCCCTTGCCCACGGCCTGGAACAGCACCTTGCTGCGTAAAACTCTGCGATGGCCCGGTTGCGCGGCGTCGGAAGAACTCGCACTGCTCTCTGTCACGAGAACTTTGCCCGCCCTCGCTGCAATACCGGATACAATGCACTCAAGTCCACAGCCGAAAGAGCACACTTACCGGTAGCTTAATTAAAGTATAATATAGCGAAGTTAGCTGGGACCGTGTCCGCTTTCAATCGAGCTCCAAACGCGTTCGTCTGGTCAGCTCTGGCGCACCGAACTGGATTCAGCTGCCCAGCATCGCTTGCTGCCCATTGCCGTCCATTATTGCAGCGCAGACTCTCCGCCTCCTATCACATGCAGGTCTGGATGGTCTCGCTCGGGATGCACGGGGTAAAGATGCGTATGGGCTTGAAGCGCGCCGCATCACCGCCGCCTAACTGCTTATGCAGAAAAATGTTTCTCTTACCGCAAATGTGTGCGCTGCTCCAGAACTTAACGGAGGCGTCCATTTCTATCCTGCTGCTCTGCTACTGCACCCGATTGCCAGGTGGTACAAATGTTAATAAAAGTTGGCTGAAAGTTGACTGAGGTTACGCTTACGCGCACGCAGTACCGTAGAATTAATCCCTTGAGGGCTGTTCATCCCTCATTCTTTGGCATTCCCAGTATAATATTCTAGTTTACAAAGTCGCGCGTTGCACGAAGAAGCTCTGAAATTTGAGTACGATACCGTAAATCACGGCGGTCATGTAATGTACGGTAATCGAGGGATCGCTTGGTAAAAAGTATGCTGGGCTGCCCTTTCTTGATTCGACGACTAAATTCCTAAAGCGACCCCCCGTCTTACAACCAACACCCAACCCGTCTTACCGACCCGTCTTACAACCAACGTCCGACCAGACTGCATTGATAGTTCTTACGATTCCTCAACTACTCCTTTGCTAGCAGGCTTTGGTGTTGCGAAGACACCTCTGGCATCGCGGGGGCCTGTCGACTGGAGGCCGACTTTCAGAAAACCGTTACGGATTGACTCCTCGTCGACCTCGTCCCACGCTTGCAGTATTGAACAGCAATATGACGCCGCTTCTGGGCTGCATCAGTGAATGTACCGTTTTCAATAACAAACTTAGTATAGAGATCTCTCAGTCTATCCTTGAAGGGCTTCATAACGGCGATGTCCATCGGCAGTGCCAATCCTGTCACCCCAGGAGGCACGTAGACCACGCTGGTGTACGCATAGTCCACCAGACGAGTCCGGATGCACTCCACCATATGCGTCTTGAGGCTGTCAAGAGCTAAGACGCTGGGACCTTGGATGTCAGGGGCCCAAACCTTGTCAATCCACTTAATTATGATCTTCTTGTCGCAGTACGCCATAGCCTGTACCGTATAGTAGCCCCTGTCCCAGTCGTAGTGTTTGTCCTCCTTCAGTTCGTCGTGGAAAATTGCTCCTGGCGTCCCAGCAAACACGATCATTGGCGGCCGCAGTTTGCGACCCGTTACGGACGCGCATAAAAACACAGAGGCTCGGAAAGAGTCAGGTGTCGTGACTAATAAATAATAGAACGAATCGGAAACTTAGTAACAAAAGTATCTACATTATAGCATTATTAAACGTACACTGAATAAAATCCACCGTTCGCGCTCCAACAAACTCGATCGTGCTGTGTGGATTCATATCCATGCACACCGAAGTCTGGTCCATGTTGAAAACGCACTCGTATCTGTCTGGAATCCCAACAGGAAAGAAAGCATCGCTTTCGAAGTGGTGCAGCATCGACTGCGAGAAACGATCCGCAACAATCCAATGTAGCGTTAGTAAAACAAAAATGAAAAACGCTACAAAAATATGTTTACTTGCATTTCAGGTCGCGGTACCCGACCCCTGTGTGTGATCCGTCTGTATGTGAGGGGGTTGCGACGTAAAACCGAAATATGTACATTTTGACAGCATCTGGGCTTCTTGATTTGACATACTCAGGGTCAAAGTATGCGAGGGCATAGCGAATACACTCCGTTGTGATGCAAAAGTATTTAGCCCCTCGCATGTGCCTAATCTAACCAAGTAATCTGACAGCATTACACGTTAGCAACCTAATTACACCATTAACTGAACAATTATCGTAGCCGTACCGTTTCTCATTCTCTGCTGAGACTGCCGCTACCTGGACCTTACTGCCTATAAAGACAGCTTTCGGTTTGGCAGCTTGTAGATCTGCCTTTTGCTGCCCCCAACGCCATATTGTCACACACGTGACACCGTAGGGATTGGCGACGGTGCCGATCGGTTCGCCGCGGTCAACACGCTCTAGAGCACGTAGTTTGTCAGCGTTCATAGTGCTGAACTTCCTGGTCGCTGGCATTTGGGAGATGAAGGAATAAATGGCCCCTCGCTCAAGTAGGAAGCACCCGCATGTTGACAGCGGGAAACTTTTTACGAGAATTTTCACGCTTGCAGAACTTACTTTTACGACGTTACATGATCGCCGTGATTTACGGTACAGTAGACCTCTTGTCGAGTTGACTGAAAAATTGGCATAACCGGGATAAGCCGGGGGGTTGTACAGGATCCCGCTGGAAGTCCCGACAGATGTCGAGTAACGTAGTTCAACGCGATGAGGTTACTCTACTTCGGGAGAGATGCCCAAATTGGATTTGGCTCATCCATCTCGAGCGGACGAGGTTCCCGGCGAGAGTTTTGTTCATTCACCGAGTTTCTCGGTCTCTCTCGGGCCCACATACAAGACCAAGTAAAAAAATGTCACGTCGGGCATCCGGAAACCGCCAATCCGCTCGCGATCAAGTCGAAGCTGTTCTATTGGAGCTACGAAAACGCCGTATTGAGCGGGAACAAGTCATCAACCAGTACTCCAATGCACCTCTACATGAGGTGGAGAACGAAGCCACCGACACTCTAATAATGGATCCTTTTAGGGACTCGGAGGCGCAGTAGCAATCAAAGACATGACGACCGCGTAATTGTGAAGAATTACTTTGGGCGCCTCAACGTACTTTGGCGAATAAGGGCCGACAAATATCGACTGGCGCGGGGGTTGTATGAAGACGTGTTTCGACTGTGTGTGGGCCTGACCAATGCCCACGTCTCGCACTGCCCTCTTCGGCGCGAGAATGGAGATAGGTACAGACGGTCTCAAAACAAGCTCATCGAACTTGGCATCAAGCTCAAACAAAAACGCCGGCTGGCTCAGGAGAAGTACAGGGCTAAGAAGCGACGGCGCCTCGCTTTCTCTTTGTTTGCTTTAGGTGGGGAAGAGGATGCGAGTGAAGATGCTCTCACGCAGCTTAGTCAAGATTTTTGATCGCTTTCTAGGTCGTGTCCGAGATGCACGAGATAGCGGAAATGCTTCAATTTGACTTGATATTGGTTTGCCCTGAAAAGATTGAGAATGATGGGAAAAGCATGATTTACCCCCGAATTGGTCGTTCTTTCATCGACGCTTATGTCGCCCATGTGCTATACCATTTTATGCCAAGTTCAACATGCAATTCGGTGACGATATGACGTTTGGCTGGTTGCAAACTAACTAGTTAGGTGACCTAGTATAATACGTCGTGCCTTTCCAAGCAAATGGCCAATCGGACTGCAAAAGGTAGGTCCTAAGCAGGAGGGGTTAGGGCTCTGGGTAGGATTTGCGATGCAGATGGCTAAGATTTACCATTGTGTGATTGATGCCAAGGTCCTACGTAAGGGCTCTCTTTTGGTTTAAAGGGTACCTTTAAGCAATTTTAGGCCCGAATGACCAGTTTTCGCCGGCCATTTACTTATACGAAAGAGCTGCTGCTCTGCTATCTGACATTTCGACTCTTGTGACATTGGGCATACTAAATTTAATGACCATCAGAATATCTTTTAGGAGATCTTACGTTAGGCCGCTACTCCTACGTAGGACCTTAACCCCCCCCGCACTCACGGGCTTTTTGGCCCCCTGGCCGTGTTACCACATGTTGTCTATACTGCATGTTAAGGAAAGGCTACACTTGCAATTTTTATTGGCATTCTTAAGTACGAAGATCGCATGATCTGTAGCCCTCCCTTGTACAGCCTATTGCAGCGTTATGCACTCACATGTAGCCAAATACACCGACCATTAGAGCAACAGCTCTCACAGGATGTATATCACGCTAGTTAAAATGTCCTGTTTATTGGAGCTGGGTAGAGTGCAAACAAAACTGCTCGGCTATGCATAAAGCCATCATTGATTGCAACGAAATGTATTGAAGCAGGTTAGCTTAACTGATCAGCAGGCACTAAACGCCCTAGCCTTACTCACTACCCGCCGCATATTCACTTGAAGAGTCTCATTCCACTGCACTCACTAACCCGCTAGCCCCTTTAAGGCCGCCATCGCCACATCTCTCCTCGTCCTCCTCGTCCTTCTCATCCTCTGTGGTGTCGCTCTGTTAGAACGCGCGGCGGCTTCATACCAAGTCCGCGCATACGAATCCATATCTTGAACGACAGGGAATGAATGGCGGGAGCATCTTAACACGATTTTGCAATTAGCAATCACTGCCAAACTTTGAAGTGGCTATCTCTTGAAAAATTGTTGAGCTTATGTGCGATTTCCCAACCTAGCCCTGTGCATTCTCACTGTCTTTAACAGGTTGTATATACTACATGTGTGGAAAATGGACATTTCGTACCTTTTTACCACATGTATGCATATACAACGCGTGAGTGCGGGGGGGGGGTTAAATATGAGGGCATAATGGCAGAAAGGCACAATACATGTACTGTGGTTTCGCGGAGGCTGTGATAGTGGCCGAGACGAGCACAAGGTGGCGGATATTTATCGCTAGGGTATCACAACGAAGTATATATTTATCGATAGGGACCACAAATATTTTGATTGGTCAAAATACTTCGTCGTGTTTGAGGTACTAGTACATGTAGTACCGGATGCTTGTGCACACTCGCGAGTTATCTGTGTAGTCATCACTGTTCCTGCAGCCGCTCGAAAATTACAAAACTAATTGTGTTGTGATGCTGAACGCCTCTAATGTAAAAATTGCATGCATGAATGGAGGAGACAATGACATGTTTAGTTGCGGCGCGCTATCAAGCCTCAGTCAAATAATGCATAAGGTGATGCCAAGACGCAGCAAACAAGTGCTATAACGACGCGTAGCCATCGGATGTCCCGCCGCGGGTGTGTCATTGCCCTTGTCAACCAGTACGACGGGATCTAGCACCACTAAATCACGACCAGCATCTTTTAACATCCTCATCTGCCCAAAGTCTGCCGTCTCGGCCCAACCTAGGTATCTTCCGCCACCACCTCCCAGGAGAGTGCCATCAATGGAAGAAGTCGTGGCTGGATACACGCGGATGTTACAAGAAACAATTATGAGGTACAGGGCGACTTTAATGCCGGTCACTCAGCACTCATGGCCTCGGCTAAAAGTGGTGGCTTTCATTGCCAGTAATTGGAGTAGTGGGCACTTCCACGCACAAGTCACGGCAGATAGAGAAGTTACGAGACTAGGATTCTTCGACGGAGGGTCACGTGGAAACCCAGGGCCTGGGGGCAGTGGAAGTGTGGTAATCGAGAAATAGGGAGGGCGGGTGGATGTCATATGGACCGCGGCGACGGCACTTGGAAGGTCAACTATGACAAACAAAGTTGCCGAATTTGTTGGGTTACACCGACTGCTTGCCCAAGCGGTGGGGAATAATTGGTGTGGAATCCACGTAGTTGGGGATAGTGCGCTAATAATCAACATGGCAGTGCACAGGCGCCCGCCGAAGGCGAGAAGCAAGTGCACTGGTACAGATTGGCAACGCGGTTAGCAGACATATGCTAAGTTCAGAGTTGGACCTACCACTACAGGCAGTTCAACAAGATGGCGGACTCGTTGGCCAACACGGCGATGGATACAGGAAAGAGCTCGATGCAGGGGGGGGTCATCGGAGACGGACTTAAGCTGCTGCAAGGATCGAGGAGGGCCGCGTTTTTTACTAGCGATCTGTAGCCTATCACCAGCCACTTGGTTGTCACCACTATAAAAAAAGGCAGACGGCCACCGGTGTCATGGGATGGGACACCCACTTCAAAATAGGAAAGTAAAACTATACTGTCGGTTTTCACCACTATAACTTATCTCGCTGCCACTGGACTTGTAGCACCCTCCACTAGCAGCCTCGCATCAAGTTAATAATACATACTAGGCTACAGTAACTTCCGTTTTCTTGTTTTCTCGGTTGATATGGAGTCGGACCGTCGTCGAGAGCGCTTTCCATGGCTGGCGATATGGAAAACTGGTGATGAGTTGCCCTACAGCGCGTTTGAAGCAGGTTTACCCCGCTTCGTTCGTGACAAAAACGACCTGATGAACTGTACAATGGATCATGTCGACCGCTGTCAGGACTCTCTTGCCGTTAATCGGCACAAAATGCGCTGCATTGTTACCAAATGTGCATCGCAGCGCTGCAAGGACGCTGAAGAATCGTGTCGGGCTCGCTACAAGATACTCAAATGCACGGAAGTTGATTATGTGGTTATCTACGAGCAGGGCGAGCAATGTATGGCTATCGATGCCTCCGTCGCCTCTTAGCAGCGAAAAGTAAGATTAGATTGTATCCAAGCTTGAAGATGCGCCGTCAATGGTAGCGCAACTAGCATACTCGTTTCTGTCCCGTGAGGTCAACAGCGGAAGAATTGCTGGACAAGCCCCAGCATTGGAGAAGGTTCAGACCTTTGTCAAGACGTGGCGCAGCAAAAACAAGCCCGACAGGATGGAACCGGTGCTTGAGATTTGCCGCCAGAGCATGTACGATGGCGGGGCGGCCAGGCCAACCAGCGAGAGCTTGTTGGTCTTTTGTGCTACCCAAGTCGTGGATGGTGCTGTGCAGCCAGCTCTAGGGACTGGATCTGCGGCCAATCCTTTTCGAATTGGCTTAACGTGCATGGCGTTACTAGAGAGCTATGTAAACATGCAGCGTGACCCTACGCTATCAACACTACTGCACCTGGACGGCACGCACAGCATTGTCAAACAGAAGTACCCTTTTTTTCGAGAGCATCTCTGATCGCAGCGGCAGCTTCATGCCAGTTGTTTACTACTGCACATCGCTACGGAAAGCACACGACATACGCTGGTGTCTTGCTTTTCTTAAACGTGTGATTCTGCACGAGTTCGGCTTAATTTTTTCGCCTGATTTTGTCATGATGGATGCCGACAAAGCCCAATACAAAGCGTGTGAACAAGAGCTTCAAAGCACCAAGGTTTTGATGGGCTGGTTTCACGTAACTCAGAGCGTGCACAAACACGTAGATGCTGCAAAGCTGTCTGGGATTACTCGGAACAAAAATTTCAGGGATCTGTACGATCTGCACTTTGCTGAGACAGAAGATGATTATTTGCTAAAACGGGAGTTTGTGGTTCGGTCGTGGCGTGGCGCCAGAGCATTGTGCCCCCGCGTAAAGCGTGTGACGGACCACCTGCTCAAAAATGGATTCTGGGGCACGATTTGCTCCATGGCAAGCGTTCTACACGCCTACAGGCTATGCATCAACTAACAACCCCTTGGAGACGTATCCCTACACTCTCAAATTGGTTAATGACAACAAGCGCGCTACGCCAAGCGAATTAGTCTCAGGGTTAGATTTGCCACGGCTTGGATACGTTTCCTCAATGTCCGGTTTCGACAATGTGCCAACAGTATCCAAGCGACTCAAGGCGGCATTTAATCGCGCCGAAAAGCTCAAAGAGCTTGAGGCTGAAGTGGTGCACCTCCATAGTTTGGTGGTTATGCGTGTCTGGCCAAAGCTTACAAGTACCACCTCTGTCGACGAGGAAGAGACTGAAGGTGCCCCTTCTGCAACTACCGGCAAGAATTCTTACCGATCGTCGAATTATCGGCGCCTCATGTGGAAAGGCATGTCGGAAGGTGGCTGGGTTGTCGACCCTGATGGACGTTCATGCAACTGTCCTTGCTGGCGAAAGGCAGGCATGTGCCTCCATGTATTAAGGCCACGAAGGTGGCGCACATGCACTGCCCGGGCATGCCTCCACCAGCGCCCCGCTTTGTTAGCGCGGCCAGCACTCACAGGGGCCGGTCTATGCGCGGGCAGCAGCATTCAAGCTTGAGTTTTGCTGCTATGCACCAGGAGCCCGTAGAGCCAGGCGATGTTGTGCATGGACCGCCTTCTTATAGAGACTTTACCGACATGCGATCTGCTAGCGAAGCTTCGCCGCAGCTCACGATGGCATCTCCTGAATTCGTGGAGCGCATCGTGCTTAGCACTGGCATCGAGATGGCAAATGGCCCTACACTTTCAGCTACAAACGGCGTGGAGCACAGGCACGAAAAGAACAGAGATACTGAGACTCGCATCTCCGAATGTGTCCGGACAGGCAATCCCTTACCGTCGGTGTCTCCAGATGAGCCATCGCAAGATGGTGAGACGCAAGGGCAAGACAGCACTGACGATGCTGTTCAAGATCCTCAGTTTGAGGAAGCTAGAACGAAGACGGCGACCTCGACGACGGATGTTGACTCCTCTGCTGTAGCTCGTCGCTCGAGCCGACGCAGGCAGCCCACGGCACGAGCGCGAGAGTACGCTCTAAGCAAGCGTCGTCGGCGCTGAGCATACTGACAGGTTTCCAGTTGCAGCTCCATATCCACTAGAAAACAAGCTGCTGATCCTTTACGATGCATATGTTCTCTACATAAACCATTCAAATACATGCTCTCTTCCATATTGGCCTTCATTTTCAGATTAGCGAGGAAGGACGCGCACGGAGTACGCCGTGACGACACCAACGGTAACTGAAGCAGCATGTGTAGCTACAGGCGCGGACGTGAATCTGCCGGTCGTCCCTGACTGGTTCATGGCTCGGTGCACTGCGGCACGTCGATCAAGGGCTGGTCCGGCGCCAAGGTCATGGTTGAGTGCCTTCTGGTGGATGGCGCCGAGGCTATTCGTGTCTCGCAGACATTGTGCACGCAACCGGCGCCGCACGCGCTCGTGGCCTGCACGGCGCTGTACTCGGCCAAGGAATTCTATCACAAGGTGCTGCACGACGGAGCCGCTCCCAGCTATACGGAAGCCAACGCGGACGGCATGGTGGTCTCTATGGGGGACTCGGCGACAGGCGGAGACGGCGGAAAATTCACAGAGGACGAGGCCAAGTTCAGCTCGCTCAAGGCGATTGACAACTTTATTGTGCACCACACGACAATGGCATAGGGGCGCTGCTCACGTGCATATGAACCGTCAACGACCGGATCGCCTAGTCGAATGTAAGGTTTCAGTGGGTATGTGTGTGTGTTTGATATGAGTCAAGTGCTGAGTCAATGTTGCTCATCTGATAGACTGCGGCGCAGGAGGAGAACGGAGCAGAGCTCAAGTGCGGCGTGTGGAGATGCTCGCACGGACCACAACTCCGTGATCGGCGAGGATGCTCCGCCGTCCGAAAACGCAACTCGCAACTCCGCAAGGGCCCGTACACCATCACCAAGTAGCTCTGCTCGGGGCTGTACGGGCGCGTACTGCTGGCCTACGACGACCGAGTGCAGCGCGACGTGGCCGTCAAGCTGTCGGTCGCCCTCTCGATGGATGCGCTCACTACCGACCGCGTGGACCTCGACGCCCTGGAGCTGCAGGTGGCCTCCATCGTGTACGAGTGCAACGCCATGAGCCGCGTGCAGCACTCGAACGCTCTGCAGATCGACCACCTCATGTTTGGCAAGAAGCTCGACTGCGACAACGTGGTGATGGTGATCGACTTCACGCCGAACGGAGACCTGTTCGACCTGCTGGAGGTCGGCGGCGCACTCCCGGAGCCGCAGGTCAAGGTATACATGTGCCAATTGCTGCGTGCACTGGAGGCGTGCCATGCCAACGGTGTGGTGCACCGAGACGTGAAGCCTGAGAACTTACTGCTGGATACCAACTACCAGCTCAAGCTCGCGGACTTTGGCGTGGCGGCGACGGCGCCGGGGGGCGATGATACCACTGACGTGTTTTTCGAGAGACGAGAGCGGGATGGCGCTGTAAATGGCGCCCGAGATCAGGTCGAGACGGTTGTACTGTGGCACGCCTGTGGACGTGTGTTGGGCCGTCGTCGTGCTGTTCATCTTGATGACTGGTCTGCCGCCGTTCAACGAGGCCGGGAAGGGAGATGCCTGGTTGGACGACCTTTTTGCTAGCGACGTGGAGCACTTTTGGCAGACGCAGCCGGATGAAGTACTACAAAGCATGACTGATGGTGCCCAGGACATCGTTTCAGCGATGCTGTGCACCCGTGGTTGCGAGGCGCTGACTGCTTCGACTCGGTGCTGATCCATGACGCTGTGTCGACACATGTTGAGGCTGCACTTGCTGCCAGCAAGTTCGAGACTGCATGAAGCAGCAGAAGCACAAGAGTGGACTGCGCGGAGGATACAGTCGTATAAAATAGTATTTATCAATTGCGAAACAAATGTAAAATTACTTTTCCTTTCACCTTTGTACGATCGCGAAAGACATGAAAGACAGATGCGTCATCCTCTTGCGGCTCTCCGGCAGCCGCATCTTCATGGCGACGTGCTGTCCGTTGAACAAACCAGACATCTCTCGTCCGTAGCCTCAGTGGCTTATCACGCCTTGAAAATCAATCTTGTTTCCGTGTCGTAGTCCTCCACGACGATGTAGTTGAACTCCCGAAGACCTCTTCGGCCTACGCGAGCCGGTCGCTGATGCAGCCATCGTGTAAGTGCCAACGCGGTAGATGAATAAATAAGTGTTGAAAGACGAGCTCGCCCGAATTTTCATGATGTCATAATTCTAAACACGGCACTAGTTTGTTACTCACTAGTGCTACATGTACCCTTTGTTTAGTGGTGGCTCCACATGCATTTAGTGCTGAATGCCACGCTCTGTGTGCTAGACTCCAGCCGAATGGTGTCTTTGCCCTATCTTATAGTATGTGCTTGAAACTATTTTTATAGTGCTGCCCCCCTCCGAATTAGTGGTATGCATCATAGGTTTAGTGCAGATTATCAGCTGAACAGTGTTTTCTTCTTATCCTTAGGATCGAGGGATCAAATGGAAGCATGAAAAGATGAGAGGAGGACAGATGACGGAAAACCAGACGGACCAGGGACCGTCTGGCAAGACTTTGGTGCTTAGAGTTCGAGCTTGTAAAAGCTCAGTAACACAATACACCTCACCTTATTAGTATTATTAATGACGTACACTTCGGACAGCCCCTCTCCAACGATCTTTTGGTGGACCTATAGTATACAGAGATTACGGAGTTTACACTATGTCACAGACAAGCTGAGCGGGGCCCGCAAGCGGGGCTCTTTGCGCAGTGAACGGCCGAGCACGCGTGAGACCCCCCCCTCAAATTTTTGCGAATCCCAGCTTACCCCGTAGTTTTGACCCACCCCTGGCCCCCTTAGAACTTTGGTCTCTGCCATCGCTTCGCTAGGCGGGGAGGTCAAGCTAACAATAAAACACCTTAAGGGAAGTATTAACAATGGAATTAATATATGCTATGTGGAATAAAATAATATTCTAGTTTATTATTAGGTTGGCATATTATTATGGCTACCTCCCGGGGACCTCGAGAACTCTCTCAACGCGGGGGACAATTCCAACGAAGTACTGCAACGACCATTTCCAACCGCAGGTATACCCGTGCTTGCGGAGGGCAGAGGCCTTAATCGGACAGTGTATTGTTCGAGGTGGTGTTCACCACATCGGATTCGACCTCACCAATACGACTTTCTAATAGATCTAGCGCTGCAAGTCGCTCTGCTAGCTTGGCATACTGCGCCACACGCTCCTCGTCTAAAGGCTGCTCCACGATCACACGGGACCGTCCAAAGAAGGAAACATGAGTCGACTTAGGGACTCTGCGCAAACTGATAACGATCCGGGGGAAGTCATCGAGAGTGAGGAGTGTGTTTCTGTGGATCATGACGCGACGGAGACCGTCTTCGAGAGCTTTGGTCCATTTCAATTTGGTGTCTCGCGCGGGGATAAGGCCGTCTCTGGCGAGAGTAATTCGGACGGTTAGGTAGCCAGAGCCATCGGTTCTGTGAATATTGGTGTTCCCCTCGGAGAAGCTGAGGGCGTGGGCGCAGCCGTTGGAGATGCCCCTGATGCTGGTTCTGCTGAATCTACAGTGATCAGCTCCTTGGAAGTGAATAGTCATCGGTTCTGTGAATATTGATGTGCAAAGGTGCCGGGGTGGTCAACCGTGCTCTAGCATCCCAGCTCGGGACATCCTCCTCGACTGAAACTCGACGTCCTTGTCGAGAGTCTGCATCGCGAGTTGGTTCTCGCTTGGCATTCAGGGTTCGGTGCTCCACTTGCAGTCGCTTTCGCGTGCGCACATTTACTCGGGGTAGATCTCATAGCCATCCATTCACCAGTACGCTTCACCCAACCGTTCCGCTTGTTCTTCCTCTTCGAGTTCTTGATACGAGGCATCGTAGCTCTCTCGATCAATTTCTTGTAGCGAGCGTTCACGAGCAGTAGGTTCATAGTTCCTCCCGAGATGACTCACCGCGCTCCTTAGCATAGCCGACCAGGTAAACACGCCGAGTGCATCTCTCTGACCTTTTCAACTTCATCCAGTGACCGTATCGACTGCTCTCCGACCGGGACTGAACCACGCCTTCTTCCGCATCGCCGACTCATGCCTAGTCAATCCGTTCCCTAGACGAAAACACATTCTCCACCAGCCTGACCTACCAGTTCGTAGTCCTTGGCCTACCACAGTCGTGCCAATTTGCCTCTCTCCGGGGGCACTCCACACCAACTCTCAATCACGGGGACCGCTCCAACGTGATCCCATCCGTCCTTGCTCGACCGGTTCTCCAACTCACAGCGACTGACCAGCCTAGATTGTCGTCCACTCACAGCTCTATAATCTTTACACTTGACCGTCCTCTTGACCAGAGGCACATAACTAACCGTAGCCCACTTGGCTTGGCCTTCACACGATTCCGGGAAAGTGTCACACGAGATCACGGTTACCACCGTGTCAAAGCACTCGCCATCAGGTGCACCGACATCCGCTTCGACAATAGTAGCAGCATGATCCCGGAAGTCTGTTGGCGCGCAAAAAAACCGTTCTTTTTCATCTGATGTAGAAAATGCTTTCCCAAGTCACACCACAGACCGTGCCATCCTCAACCAGCGTTCCTCCTACTAGTGCCTCAAACGATACTTCCAAACAGCACGCAGTCTCTGCGTGATTCCTCGTGACCGTGCACAATTCTTCCTCCAAAGCGCCTTCCAGTCCACCACAACCGTGTTGATCTTGTTTCTGACCGGTCCAGCTCGACTCGACCGGTACTTCATCGACGAGTTGACCGTTCCTCTTAGTGATCTTCGCCTCCGACTTGGCTTCCGTTTTGTCTACATCAACTGACACCGTTCCTTCGGTATTCACACTCGAAGCCTTCGGTAGCAGCAGTACCTTGACCTTCGTACGGCTTTAAGGGCTTAGCCGACCGTCCTAACCGCTCCAACTAACGATCACCAACGTGACTCAACGTAGCATCAGTGTCCGCTATCACCTGTGAGGGCAGAAAACCAATATAGCCACTCGACAGAGCCTCCAACTTCTTCACTGTGGACACGACCCGACGACACCCTCCTACAAATCGGGTAGGCCCCTTGCACAATCGTAGTCGTTGTCACCAGCGATACGGGCACCAAATTCATCCTGCAGGTTGACCGTGATAACCTCAACCAAGCCAGGCATCGAACTCGCTCGGGCAGTGGACGCTCAGGGCAGACTACCTGCACGTAATTCGACGCATCACTCGCACCGTCAGAGCGAACGAATACAGCATCTCCATAGTCGTTGCCCAGCGAAATACAGTCGAAGCACGCGAATCGCCAGTCGCGACGCCGAGGGCGATACTGCGAGCACTGAGAGTGTGTCTCTTTGAACCGTTCCCACAATGTAGACCAAATCCGAGCTGCACTCTCCTCGAAACAATTGCCAATCCATTCCATGATCAGCTTCCAGTAGTCGTTCACGACACCAAGCACCTAAGCGACGCAATATCCGAGCCATCGAACCAGCTCCCAATCCAATACCGGAGCTGTATTACGGCAAGGCAGGCCATCAACCGTTCCAGCGTCCCCAATCAGGGCTTCTTCCGCCTCCTGACCGCCTTGTGGCTGACCTTTTTCATCCTTCAACAATCGATACGCCGCCTTACACGCCACACTATTCACGTCCAAGGAGCTGATTCAGCAGAACCAGCATCAGGGGCATCTTTAGCGGCTGCGCCCACGCCCTCGCCTTCTCCGAGGGGGCACGTAGTCACCAATGTCGAATTGGGCCATTGAAGCGCCCTTCTTTTTGTTGCGAGTCTGCCGCCCTGTGGCTCGAACAGCTTTGTTCACCTCGGATATCCGCCGATGCATGTCCTCTAATGCTTGTTGCAAACGCTCCACATGCTCTCGCTGGGATGTCTGTATATGGTCAAGTGTGGTCGACTCTACAGGCCCTAGTATCGAAATGGTGTCGCTCGGGCTCATTGCCGTGAGTCCCGTCATCGCCGTGATGGGGGCCACCGCTCCTAACGATGGCGACGCAGTTTGGTTCAGCACCAGCTGCACAATCTTCACGATGCGTGGCCATTCCTGAGGTTGAAGTCTCCACTCGGACAACAGTGCACGACAGCAGCGCAGCGTTTACCGCATCACCACTTCCACCGTGCCGTTTGCCCACGGGCATCGCGCTGTGGTTAAATGGTGATATGCACCCAATGCATGTTGAAGAGCTTCAATGACCTTGTTCTTAAAATGTGTGCCCTGGTCGCTAACCCAGGAGCGACACACGCCAAAGGATGCGAACCACTCCAGCAGGCAATTGAAAGTAGTCTCCGCATCCGCAGCGACACAGGAAAACAACCACACATATTTCGATGGATCATCCTTAATGACTAACACATACGTTTCACCAGTGATGCTTTCCCCCAGGAACAGATAGTCCCAATGGATCAGTTCGTTAGGGCGTTCTGCGTGCATCGCTTCCCCCAATAGACGTGGTTGCGGTGGCCCGCCAAGCGTGCTTGCACAGTGAAGGCACCGCCGCACGAAAAACTTAATGTCTTTATCGATATCTGTCCAGAAAAACTCCGCACCAATCTTTGCCAGTGTAGTCGACACACCTCGGTGACCCGCGACTCCAAAATGGCATCCGCACTTGCAGCTCCACTGCTTCATCCGGAATCCAGATCCTACCTTCTGAATCTCTCTACAGCGAGTCAGATTCTGTCCGTGACAGATCCCTAGGTGGCGACGCTGCGTTCTGCGCTGAAGCAATATCCGATGTCGTGGGCCAAACAAAAGAGCCGTCGAGTTGCGGTGACAGCGGTAGATCCACTCGCCTTATTGCGCACACCGTCTTGAACGACGAGCACCATCTGGACAGTAGATCAGCCCAGACGTTATCCTCCCCTGAGCTGTCATGTATCTCGTATTTGTACGCCATCAGTAGCATTGCCCAACGATGCAGCTTATCTACTGTGTACCTTGGGACAGACTTCGAGACGCTATGGGGGTCAACAATGTACCGCAAGTTGCGATGATCTGTGAATAAAGCAAAGCCATCGGGTCGGTGCAGCAGATAGTCGGCGCGACGACACGTCTCAATGATTGCGTACGCTTCCTTTTCCACAATGGCCCAGCGCTTTGCTGAACCTGAAAAGGTTCCACTCAGCATGAGCAGCGGCTCATGATCCTGCTCACTCAGAGGTCGACTGGTTGTCTCTGGTGATATTTGAGTGATCACAGCACCCCAATGTTCATCGCTGGCATCTGTGTACACCGACAGACGCTTTGCCGGGTTCGGATGGGCAAGTTGTAGCAAATTCTGCAATGCCATTTTGCACTTTTCGAGGCAGTCAATTTCCGAGTCGCCCCATCCCGCATCGATGAGCAGCACCTTCCTGACTTGGGTTTTCTTACGGCTTCCTGCATGCGCGTATGCTTTCTCCATAAACTTCAGCAGTGAGTCCACCAATTTGTTGAAAAAAGCTGGAATGGCGGTGCGCATCCAGGTTAACGCACAAACTAATTGCTGCAGTTCCTGACCTGTGTTGGGGGGTGGCAGGTTCGTTAGCGCCGTCACTCTGGCTGGATCATGGCGCACGCCGTCTCCAGACACTATACGTCCGCACCAAAGCGCCCCACGCATGTAGAACGAGCACTTCTTAGGATTCAACTTAAGCCCCTTCTCCTTACAAATGGTCAACACTTTTTTCAGCAAGTTCAATAGCCCTTCATCAGTGTAATCATAACCCAAGAGATGTCAATCCAAGTGAGAAGTCCGTTGTTAAATACATCAGCAAACATCTCTTGCACCGTAGACTGTACGTACGCCACGCTGTTTGTGCCACCCATAAGCACTCTGGTCGGCGTGATCACCCCCTCCTCCGTGAGAATGGAGTAAATCTCTTGGCACATGACTGCTATGGCAAACTGCCAAAAACCTTTGAAGAAATTCAGCGAGGAGTACCTGGATGATCCACGCAGTCTGTCAAACGTAACTTCTAGCACGGACATCGGCCACACAATCTGCTCAACCAGCTCATTCGGTCCTTTCACATCCACAGTAATGCGGAACTGGTGAACCCCTGGCTTGTTCACCACGTGCGGGGCTGAGCACCAACGACGCTTGGGGTTGCGGTAGCAGAGGCCGGCTGCGATGAGTGAGTCAATGTGGGTCTTGAGAAATTCACGGTGCGCCTGTGAATATCTCCGGGCGCGGCACCACACAGAAACAGCATTAGGCTTAAGAGTAACCTCCATGGGTTGCATATCCACAGGTGGATCCCGGCCGATGACCAAACGAAACAGGTCGATAAGCTCCATCAATATTTCCTGATGCTTCTTCACAAATTCAGGGTCGGCGCCGAAACTACGAGCTTCTTCGACTTTTTCCAGCAGAATGCCCCTAATCAACTCCCGTTCTGCATCCGCATCATCGGTGAACGTCGGAAAGCAGGCCTGATCTTCCTCTTCAAGCAGCGCACGCTCTTCCTCCGCGGGCTCACTGTTTTTCATATGGCCCGAGTACGCTAAAACACTGGCTAAACCACTAACTGTGTCCTCCTCCACGTCACTCATATCCCACACACTCTGCATTTGCTGAGCTGCGGCTAGCAACTTATCCGAGCTGTATCCCAATCGCACCATGACCAATCGGGATAACAGTAAATCACCCACGCCATGAGGAAGGCGCTGGTCGGTCACCCAGCAGACCACGTTCTGCAACACGAGCGGACCTCCAAGCGTTGAAAAACGTAGATCCAATTTGACCTTGCTTTTTACTGTCACTGGTTTCTCCACAATGCCCGTCACTCCTGCTGTTTCCGGCAGCGCTTGCTGGGAAATCCACTTTCCCCTCGCCGACAATTGCTTCAGCAGTTTTGTTGTCACCACGGAGACCTCAACTGCGCTATCCGGTGTGATTGAGGTCTCAACAGTATCCATGACGGCACACGGAATCGCAGCCTACGGGGCAGTGACTCCTGTCGTGTTCATGATCGCCGTTACCATTACAGGCTTCATTACTTTCTTGCGTGTGCTTTTTTCATGAAGCTCTTTTGCTTCGGCCGGGCCAGAGATATCCCGGCACTGGAACACTCCATGTGTCGGATCTCCACATTTGAAACAGCTCCGGTCGCTCTTCACATTCTTTCCATTAGGTTCCCGCTTCTCTTTGCACTACTCAGACGGCTTGGCTGCCGGAATGTCGTTATTCGTGCGTGTGTTGCCACCTGTGGACTGCCACCCACGCTTCCTCTGCATTTTTTCCGAAAATCCTTGCTCCAGATCCGACTTCACCCAAATTTCCCTGGGTGAGCACTTGAGATGTGAGCCTCGAACCTCATGGAGCCCTCCAGTTCCGAGCGAACCCATTTCAAAAACGATTGGATACTGGACTTAGTCCCCTTGTGAATCTGACGTCCCAGCTGGTCTTTTACGGCAGCCTTGAGCGCTTGAGGTCGCAGTACTTCCACGAGGTAGCCGATCACCTTCTTCGGTTCAACCTGGACCACGTCTTCCATGTTGAGCTTATCCACGATCTCGTAAAAAATCTGCCACGAGCCGCGATAGTCGTGACTCCGCATCTTGTAGCTCTATGGCCATGCACAGCTTCTTCACCTCTCGGTCCAGCGTTTTGTAGGCCGTGTTATCTGGTACCCGTGCCGATAGGAAGTAATCTCGCCACTCTGTCTCCATCACGTCCTTCTCGTCTTTGAACAGCTCAAAAGCACATATCCGAGCCATAGTACCTTGTTCAATACAAGAACTCAAGGGCATCACAAAAAACTCCGCCTGTGTCCCTTGATTGAGCGCCTTGATGCGCCTGCAGTCGATAGCATAACTGTCCATGAAGTCATGCTTCACCTTTTTCGAACTGCCTCGATAAATCGGAGGAACGGGCAAGTTCGTCCCCGCTGCCACTGTGACAGCTGGAGATTCCGGTGGTCGTTGGTCCGCTGTGGGCGCAGCACCCTGAGCGAAGGCACCCCAACG
The DNA here is from genome assembly GCA_030463285.1 of Phytophthora europaea. Lineage (NCBI taxonomy): Eukaryota > Oomycota > Peronosporomycetes > Peronosporales > Peronosporaceae > Phytophthora > Phytophthora europaea. The sequence continues at coordinate 7,538 of JAHQIV010000255.1, read as the reverse complement.
CGCTGGCCTTGCCGTCTGACGGTTTCCTGCGCAGCTCGCAGCAGCCGGTATTGTTCCTCTATGAACTGTCGGTGTTCGTCCATCTGACGCTTCATCTCCTCTTGTTACTCCGATAGAGCCGACTTTCGGTCATGCTGAGCCTGAAGATATTCCGACATTTGCGCGATCCTGTTGGCGCTGCACCTGGCCGAGCTGCTCCGCGGTCCGCTGTTGTACCGCTGCTGAGTGTTGAGCCAGGGCTTCGACGTGGCGACTTGTGTTACCGCCCTGCACCATCACTGCTGTCCTTGTTGTAGTTTCTTCCAATCGCAGGTCGTGTGGTAACCGGGGATACATCGGGGGGGGGGGGGTACACTGCAATGGGCATTCCATCAGCTGAGTGTGGCACCATTGCCTCCATCGCCTCGTCGGCTTCTTCCATACTGGGCGCGACCCAGCTAAAGAATTCTTTGTTCGTTCGTCGCCTTCAGAGTAAATGTAGAAGTGAGTTCATTCATCGTTAGCTAGAACGAACTACAGTATGCATGCCTTCGCGATCGGTCGTCCGTTGCGCAACCGCTTCGTTCGAGGTTTCAAAACGACTCGATGCCAAGATATTTAGTGCAGCCGTTGTTGGGCAGAATCCCTGCAACGGGCTGTACTTGTAGCAACCGCTACAATACCGGCGTTGGAAGTTATGCTGGAAACAGATTCGCATGCGTGCTTTCAATATAAGCATACTTGCAATCTGCAGGCTGCAAATATAAAGATGCAGCAAAGTGCTGCAATCTATAATAACTGATGGCTAAACCTGTCTAAACCGATTATGGATATCATCTTTCGATCTCTCTTTTCCCTGTGTCATTTTATATGATTCTGTACAAAGCCGCTGCAATAATAAAATCTGCGATATGTCTATGCGAAAAAAAGTTTTATAAGGACGTTGTACTTGATATTTGTATTGAATCGATACCTACTTTTTCTGTGAACCACATTATTTCATCCCTAGAATTAATCTCTGTTGGGCTGTCCGTCCAACGTACCGTTGCGCTACCAGGATTAATTCCACGGTACTGCGCAAGCGTAACCTTCATACAACATTAGGAATGTTGCATGAACCGCGCGCGGCGCGCAGCAGATGCGCAATTTCATGTGAACGCAGCATTGCAAAAATGCTGTACGACCAGCGCTACCAGCCCAACCCTCTACATGTAGTGGAGAACGCTGCTTATACTCGGCAAATTGGTATTCCCAGTCTAAGTCGCAGACTCCCTAGTATTTGCTAACATCCTTTTTTTAGTCAGTTTTATTCAGGGCATCCTTTTTTAAAAAAATATCACCGCTCACTACTGATTTAGTAAATGTTCCAACCAATCAAAAGTCTTTTCACAAACGCCAAACTCTTCTCTCCCCTTTTGACACAATCCGTTCGGGAAGCGCGGAGACCACGTGGAGCGCGTCGCCCTCGCCCCGATTCGTCTCGATTCCAGCCTCCCGTGGCGCCTCCCGTTGCGTAGGACGCGTCCTCGACTTCCTCAGCTCTCAAACCCCGTCAGAATCGCCCCCAACGCCCTCCAATTGACGCCAGGACGCTCTTCTAAAGCCGCAGGTGAGTGGCTGCTCTACCTCCGCCCCCATCCACACGTCCCCACCACGTAGAACAGCGTAGAACTGCCCTCCCTGCCACTCTACACTCTACTGCAGACGCAGCATGTTCGGACGCTTCTTCAAGAACAAGGAGGACGGCAAGAGCGGGCCCCCTGGTCATCAACGCCAGGCCGGTCAGAACGGCGCGGCCGACGAGCCCCCGGTCGGCGGAGGCTTCTTCAACCTGCCGCCCCCAGTGTCCAAGCCTTACGGGGGCCAGAGTGCGGTCCCCAGCAATCCCGTGGGGGGAGGAGGCCCTGCAGCTGGTGGGTACCCGCCCCCTCCTGCCTACGGAGGCCCCAGCGCTCAGGACAGCAGCTCTATGGGCGGAGGAGGAGCCCCCAGTGGAGGCATGGACATGTTCGGCGGCATGTCGGTGAGAGCGCCTCCAGCCGTCAACAATGGGGCGGGGAGGTACCAGTCGCAGCCCCAGCTCCCGTCGCAGCAGCACCAGTATGGAGGATATGGCGGCGCCCCACCGGCTCCTATGCCGCCCCCGCAGACGAGCGGCAGTTTGTTCAGTGGGTTGGATGTGGCGCCGAGTGCTCCGGCTACGATGGCGCCGCCTGCGCACGATGATGGAGGTGCGGGAGGGTTGACTATGCCGACGTACGGTGGAGAGCAACGGAAGTCGACGAGAAGTTCGGGGTCGTTTAATTATCAGGATGTGGCGACTTCAGCGACTGCGGACACGATGAGCTCGTCGCAGTACTCGCGGACGAGCGCCACGAGCAGCACGGGAACTGCCACCTCGCGGTCGAGCTCGAAGGTCGGGAAGAAGAAGAAGAAGAAAACTTTCCGCCCCGGTTTCGGTCGACAACTTTCAGATGAGTCCGTGGCAGCGCTGCAGCGTGGGGATCTGAAGGAGGACGAAGTGATTCAGCAGGTGCGGGAAGGTCGTCTCTCGTCGGACCGGTCGGACAGCTCGCGCAGCTCGCGTAGTGTGACAGGCCCGACTGATTTGGCCCACTTGTTGCCCCCGGTAAAATCTGGGTCGGTTTTGCAAGGACTGACTGTTCGCAAGGGATCTACTTCGTCCGGTGGTGGCGTTCTCGCGGGCCTTACTGTTCACACGTCTGCCTCGCCGTCGCCGTCGCCAGCAAAGGTTTCAGTATCTGCCGATTCGGGATCTGCTGGAAGTGGAGTACTGTCTGGCCTGACCATCCGCAGAACTACGAGCAGTGTCGCTGGTGACGACGCCAGTGAAAAGGGGAACGACGTGCCAGTCGAAGAGCCTCCTGCTCCGGAGGTCTACGAAAAGCCACCACGTCCAGCTCCAGTGCCGGCTGGACCTTCCACCCCAGAGGAACGGTTGTTTCACACCTTACGTGATTTCCATGAGAGTGCTGTCAGCTTCCGACAGCTTACAGTCAAGCAGAACGAGGAAGAAAACCGTCTTTTGGAGCGTAAGGCGCAACTTGCAAACCAGTTGACCCAGTACGAAATGGACTTGCATGACGTCGAAGCACAGCAGCATCACGCGTGCGAAGTCGAAGATTTCGAGAAGGCAGATGCACTGAACGCTACAATTAACAGCGTGAGGCATTGCATCACACTCACTGAAAGCGACGTCCGTAAAGTGGACAGCGAGCTTGTAGCGTTTGTGAAAGCGAAGGAGAAGGCGTTCGCAAATCAGCTGAAAAGTACTCGAGGTACTCTCCGTGAACTTGAAAAGTTCCGCGAGGACCAGGAATCGGAGCGAACAGTTGTGCGTAACGAGTATAAACTTTACGAGGCGAATCAGACGGAGCAGCTGCAGTTTGAGGCGGAGCGTATTGATACTGAAATGCATCACGTATCGGTGAGCCTGGAGAATGTTGTTGCTGAAAAGTCGGAGATTGAGGCAACCATCGAAGGCCAGTGCAGCTCTGAATTCGCTGTCCAAGCGCAATTGATTGAGGAAAAGCAGGCGGTAGAGGAAGAAGTGCGCGAGCTGGAGCGCAAACTGAAAGAAAAGCTGGAGCGGGTGCAAGAAATTCAGTCGTCGATTGACAAGGCCCAGCGCGATATTGACACTGTTCGCAACCGCTACTCACGCCAACTGAAGCGTATTGCCGATCGCGAGGAAGGTATTAAGAAGACGAAGGCTGAGGTAGAATCGGACGGGGAGAATCTTGGGCAGCAACGCCAAGAATTCCAGGACCGGCTGAAGCAATACGCGGATGACATCTCGATTATTGGCAAGCGCATTGGTGCAGTCAAGAAAGAGATGCGAGCTGCATCTTTGCTGGCGAACGTGTTGGAGGTGCAGGAGACTCGGCGCGAGCAGTCGTTGATTCGCAAGAAGCAGCAAACGGCGGAACTCAGCTCTCTAAACGATGCTGCCGCTGTTGCTGAGCAGAGCTTTACTATGCTGAGCAACCAGCACGAAGAGCTTGAGAAATCTCTATCGATCCACCGCAATGCTATTGCGTCGGCAGAGGCAATGATCCCGCGTTTGGAGCAGGAGAAGAAGGCGTCTGCCGCGCAGCGCAACTTTAAGGAAGCAGCGCGGATTTCCAAGGACATCAAGGCATTGGAGAAGGATCGCTCGACAGCCGAAGAGATGGTAGAAGTAGTGGAGATGGAGCTTCAAGACCTGAAGGAGCGCATTGATAAGCGTGAAGTTGAGTTTGAAGAGAAGAAGAAGGAGCTGAAGGAGATGGAGAAACATCTGGAACTGGCGACACTGCAGGAGTTGTGGAAGGAAGCGAGGCATCTGCGTACAGCTCTGCGAAAGATTGAAAAATGCAAGAGTGAAGGCGATGCAGCAAACGATGGCATTGATTTTCGATCTTCGGCTATGCTGCTGGTCCAGGCCGAGTACGATGCATGCGTGCTTCAAGTGGAGACGCTGGAGAAGAAATATGACGTGAGTGACCCTACAAAGGACGAAGAGGTGGATGACGACGATGACGACGACGAATCCATTTATGATGAAGAGAACGAGGGCAGTGAGCACGTATCAGTTTCACGCTCGAGTGTCACGGGTAAAGTGACGGACATCGAGGGATCGGATGTTGATGTCGAGGCTTTCGACGATAGTAGCTCCACATTGGAGGAGATCGCGGCTCAACTGGTCGAGTTAGAGGCCGAGATTGACAAGGCTACTGAAAACGAGGAGTACGAGCTGGCAGCCAGACTTGATGAGAAGATTGAAACTTTGAAGCAACGTCAACAGGCCATTGCGGCCTCAATCTCGCAGAATGCGTCTGATGATGTTCATGATAATGGTTCGTTGGAGGATGCCGCGGAAGAATCAAATGGTAGCGAGTTCTCTGGTGAGGAAGAAGCAGCCGAGGCGGAGTACGGTCACGAAGAAATGGTTAGTCCCGTGAGTGCTGTACGAAGTTACGACGAGCTGACGCAGTCCCTGGAGACAATTCATCTGCGCGTTGTGATGCTTGAGAAGCAGATTGAGTTGGCGACTGAAAACGAGGATTACGACACGGCGGCGGCCTACGACGAGGAACTGGAGTCGTTACGAGTAGAGGAGAAAAACATTCGCGCTCTGCTTGAGTCTAGTAACGCTCGCAGCGGTGTGGCTGGTGCGAGCATGTTTGGAGGCCTCGACATCAAGACTACCGATTCTGGCTCTGCACAGGAATCTGAGGGAAGTCAACCCTCCCAGGGGTCGGAGGGGTTCGAGTCTCCCAAGGAGGAGGTTGCTCAGCCATCCACGAGCGGTTCTCTTTTCGGTGGACTGCAGATGAGCGGTGGCCCGGCCGCGGCCTCAGAAAGTTCGATTCCGACTACGGAGCCTGATGTGGAAGTTGAGGAGGAAGCGGCAGCCCCTGCTAAAGTTGAAGTCGTTTCGCCCACGTCCTCGGACATGAAGGACTCTTTCTTCGGGACCCCCGAGGTACCTAACAACAGCGCCAGCTTGATCGCACCGTCTGCGTCTGGATCTCTATTTGGCGGCCTGCAGTTGAGCGGCAACTTCCAGGTTAGCACTTCTTCCTTCTCGTCGCCAGATGATGAAGCAGAAGAGGAAGAACATGATGTGGCTGCTACTGAAGATGCGAGCGCGGATGCTCCTGCCGAGAGTGGAAGCATGTTTAATGGATTGCAGCTGAGCTCTAGTGCGGTTGATGTCACGGCGGCTGCATCGACGGAGTCTTTTTCTGTTTCGACGGAGGCTCCTGTCGACATGTTTGGTGGTTTGCAATTGAGTAGCAGTGCAAGCGGCGAAACTGCGACGCCGGCGGAGCCTGCCTCGACGGAGGCTATGTTCGGTGGTCTTCAGCTAAGTAGCAGTGCAGTTATTAGCGCAGTTGAGGAGTCTGCTTCAACTCCAAGTGAGGCACCTACCGACATGTTCGGTGGCCTGCAGCTGAGTAGCAGCGCGGTTGCCACGGCATCAGCGGAGCCTGCTTCGGTCTCGGCACCCACCGACATGTTTGGCGGCCTGGAACTTAACAGCAGTGCAGTAGGTGCGGTGTCGGCTGAAACTGAGGTACCATCGGCCGTGGAGGAATCTGATGCATCAGAGAAGAGCGGAGGAGACTCTCGAATGTCGATCCACGAGCTGTCGGAGCACAGCGAAAATGACTCGACGACCGAGGGCTCTGACGTACTTACGGCAGTGACTGAGACAGTCAGCACGGAAACATCGGTGGAGACTACCTCAACAACAACTGTGTCGATGACAACCGTCGCGAAGCTCTCGGATGACGACGAGGCAGAAACGGAAGCTGAGCAGGACGCGGCACAACCGTAGATGCGTTTGTATGTACACGTCGCTCTGCTTGTCATCTGAAGGAGCTCAAGAGCAAGGAGGAAATCGCGAGCAGCGTGGTGTATCTATCGTAGCTGTGCCAAGTGCCAGCTCTTCGTGGGGTTTTTTACGCTGTCGAGCTCAAAGATGAAAAAAGCAAGCATGGAGACAACAAGGGGCTGGAGGGGAGGGAGGAAGGGAAGCGACAATAACAAAGGACAATAGGAGTTGCATGCCAGATTGGCTCAAACGTCTGTAGCGTTTGACACCGCAGCAATGGTGCCAATAGATTCAATAGCTCGACTCGCCTTCAGTAGCTCTACATGATGCAAGTTGTGCCTTACACGCCTTTGCGTTGCGTCTCGTGTTCCAGCACTGTCGGAGATGCAGGCGTGACGACCCCAAACGTTCCTCCTGGCGCTGGTGTGCCCAACTCGAGTTGGATGGCCGCAGCCAAAGGTGTATACACTGAGGCGGGCGGGTTGCGCAGGAATTGCTGGCAGACTAACCCGCTGGCGAGCGCGATGGCGTTGAGCACCAGACTAAGCGTCGACTTGGTGAGCTCGTTGAGCATGACAAAGGAGCCGATCGAAAAGGGGATGGCCATCGCCACGAGCAGCCCTCGGTCCGAGATGTTGACTTTGTAGGGCCGCACGAGTGTCGGCATGGTGAACCGAAGCCGCACCACGGCGCACAGCTCCGTGACGCAGGCCAGCGAGGACAAGAAGTTGTCCACTCCGAGAATGACGTTGAAGTCGAAGAGTGCCATGAACATGATGATCCCGTACGAGAGCAAGATGGCTCGGCGGGGGACTCCGTTCGAAGCTGTGCGCCTGCCGGGACAGCAAGTGGGTGGATCAGAGCCAATGTACACAAGGAGGCGGCCTCGCAGGCGAGAACGTACTTGATGAAGTAGTTCGGAGCAAGGCCCAGGTCCGCCATGCCCGCGAGCAGGAAGCCGTTCTTGGTCATCTTGGCGATGTACACGCCCAGGTTGCCGAGCAGCGCGCAGCCGAGGAACCACGTGCGCAGCCCCGGGCCGGAGATTTTCTCGGCGATCATCGGGTAGTACCCGTCCCTCCACGAGCTGTACGACGGCTTGTTGACGCCCGAGGCCGCGAGGAACGGGACCGAGTAGGTGAGAGCCACCAGCCCGACCGTGAGCATCATGGCCCGCGGGTACGTGTGTCGGGGCGAGTCGATCTCGCTCGCGTAC
>JAHQIV010000254.1:0-26240 GCA_030463285.1 Phytophthora europaea | reverse complement strand
CCCGCCCCGAAGCCAGACACGCCGACGCAGCCGCCCGCCCCGAAGCCGGACACGCCGACGTAGACGCCAGCGATGATGTCCTCCCAGTCACGCAACACTTCGGATTCGAAGACGACTGCAAGTCATGGGGGTATGTTAACGTTGCTTTTTTTTGCTAACGTTGCCTGTTTTGTGTATTGTGTTGAAGTATTGGCGCACAGAACCATACCACTCCAACCGAAGTCGACCTCGATGCTTGAACCGACCCCGCCGTCCATGCAAAACCCAAAGAAGACGACGACGCCAACGCAGAAGCCCAGCCACACTTCAGCCACGCGAGGTGGGTTAGCGTTTCTCTCTGATAACATTCCTCTCTCTGCTAACAGTGTTCTTCCTCCTGATGCTTATTTTTCTCCTAACGTGGAACAGCCAGAGGTAAGCGAAAGGTGAGACCATCTAAGAACAAGGTCAGCAGGGGAGAAAAGGAATCAAGCAGAGGATCAAGTGCAGGTACGGTTAAGTTGCACACATTTATATTGCTGGTTGAATAACGTTGCGGCACTATTATGTTGTTATCAAGTCGATAAAGGTACTGGTGCGCCGAAGACGAAAGCGACCAAGCGTATAATTTCATGGGTGATACCAGCGTACTCATGGCAGTGTTATCGGTACTCATAATAAGGTATTGTTGCTTACTATAAAATATTTCTGATAACACGACTACTATTATCTCTCCTGGTGTCAACTTAAGATTTTCAGTTCCTCTCATGACCAGGGGGGATTCGACAGAACACCCAGCTATGACACTCCCACATCGTGATCGATCCCTGTCAGATTAAGCACGATGTTGATATTATAATAGAGTGTAATAAATTCGATGTCTTGGCACATACAAGTTAGAAGCATGCATGTGGTCGGCTATTCTACAGAGATCATATATCAATACAGGCTCCCCACGACTATTGCATTGTGTACTCACGCACCACAGTGTAATTGGGCACATCACCATTACCCGCTACTATCACTGAATGGCAGGGCATCGTCCCGTTAAAGCCCTAACGTGATCATTGCGTTTGTTGCCACTCAACTTGCGCTGTTATCCCAAACGTTTCATGCGCCGAATAGTTCGTATTTTGATAATGGATATATCATGTTGAAGTCGTTCTACTAAAGGGAAAGTGGCATCTCACGTGAAGGCTGCGTGCAACCTGAGTGACAATATTCAAAATTTGATAAGTACTAGCGTTGCTTCATGATAACGTTGTTTTTGTGGTTAACGTGTCTATATACCGTAGCTTTGAATTTTCCTGCAAATTTACCAGTAACCAGCGATCTCGATGTCGCTATGGCTTCACCAATGTTTAAACTGCAACTATGCCTATGATACGTTGGTTAGACACACCGGGAAATAGCCGCTGACGATCGTATCGAAAACGCTTATAACGGGACAAACAACAACACCTAGCAACTAGTATTATGTTATTGGTAGCGATTGTAGTGATTGCATAGGCAAACTACGACACAAGCACTATTCGCGATCAAAGGCTGTGACCAGACCACGCTCATAGATATTGTGTGTGTTGATAGTCTATCTACCCACTGCAAAGAATACGATATACATATATACTGAAAAATGTCGAGAGGGTTTCTCAGAACAACCGAGGGGTACGTTCGGTGTCGTACCCGTGCTACTTGCACACACAGTGCATTTTGGAGCTGCACGACTCACCTCCGCGGCAAAGTCGTCTGCTCCACCTGTATTTGAAAACCTGCACGCCGGTTAGCGTGGCTATATCTTAGTGATCATGATGTTATTTATAATATACCCATGCGCACTTCTTAAACAATGTGGTTGCTTGGGCGCAACATTGGTGGTGACTAGAATTACTACAGTGGGTTGACCTTGCGCTTGTCACAGCTAATACCGTTGGGTGGCGGCCCCATACAAACAGGGATACACGAAACATGCAGATACATATAATGTCAAATCACAGCGAGAATACCGTTACTACAACCTGCAAAACTCACAGCAAACGTTATGTTTGTCGTAAAACATTAAATATGTTTGATGCTGCGATTTGGAAGCACATTTAAAGCTGTTTAGAGCGAAAAATGTGGGATAATCCGTAAGTTATAATAGCAAGCGGTTGTGATGTTGCAAGTTATATATTTGATGTGTCTGTAGTACTAAATTGCACTTAGACGTACTACATATAGCTAAACCGAAGCTTTTACCACTGTTATTACTTAGCCCACTTTAGCATCAATGTTGTCCTTCAATAATGTATTCGAATTTACTGTACGAGGATATATCAAGGGCAATATATCACCTGTCCAGAGAGAAACGTATATTACGCATTACTAGCAACAGCCTTTTCTGGTGATTTTCGAAGCGTTGGGAAGTTAACCTGCCTATTGCGACCAATCATATATAGCTGTCGATAAGAGCCTGATCGATGTTGCTAGTATTATGAAGTTAGACTGCAATATAGGAATACCCGTATTTGTATTTGATTCGACACGTGCTAGCTCGACATTGTTTTCATGATTCCATTGTGATGAATCCGAGATTCATCTAGCGAGCCGTTGTATGCCGGAGCAACATGAGAATGACAGCAACAGTATTCGTTTCATTCCGCAGCACGTTAGATTGTTTTCGGCTAACATCGTTGACCAGTGACATCAATAACCTAGTCTGTAGTCATCTGTACCTACCTGCTGTGCTCTCGCACACAAAGATTACAGCCGCCAATAGCCGTTATAGTGCTAATGCCAAGCTTCAAAGAATTACCATCGTGTTTCTGCTTCAGTCAGAGGTGAACTACACCCCTAGTTGCAACATCCCACCTACTTGGATTACGTGATGTGGGTAAGATGTTGTTGCTAGCTACGGCACGGGTCCATGGCCATGTTGGCAAGATGATCTGCATTATTGTTCTGCGCACGGAGATGATGGGACGGCGAGTCTGTCGCCTAGTCAGAGCAACGGTATTGTGAGGGTAACGTTGCATTTGAGTGCAACGTTAGATCGTAAGCAACGTTATTGTAAGGACAACGTTAATGTAGTTCCACATTATCCCTATCGTCACAGCGGTGGTATTGCTACTAACGCGATACATAAGCACCATTCAGCTAGATGAATAAGGTAACCAGAAACACTGAATGTTAAAACGGTAGGAATCATCTACAGTATGCACCGTGGTGACGAGAAAGGGAACTAATAAACAATACTTATTATTTAGTAGATATGTTAAATCACATCGTGTGTCACCGTACCCTTGATTTTGTCCACCAGTACGAGTGCCTAATCGTAACTGGCTCTTTCCCCCTCCTTACTCCGAGAGCCTCGAAAGATTTGCGCTCCTCACGAACCCATTGTGTACTCATTAGACGCGGCTAACTACCTCAGGAATAAAATACCTGTGTACGATACACCAGTAATTTATCCAATCAAGTACGAGTCCGATCTTGTCCTACCTTGTATCCATATCATTTTTAACGTTGCAATTAGCGGCTAACGTTGCCATAACGGTGTTGTGACGTTGTAAATCAGGCCCAGTTAACGTCGCAGTAGGGTATTTCCCAAAACGTGGACCCCCTCCACCTGCCATTTCCCAAAAGGTGGACCCTGCACTAGAGTAGTGTGGCACACACAGTATTAGTGCGGCGCTCTGTGGTAGCGGTAGACTGCGACGCACAGGGGAGGGTGCACTGCGAGCACGAGTCGGTGCTACTGGACAGGGAGGAGCCCCTGCTGATGGAAGAAGCTGTGCACGCTGGACGCGCTGTTGGCGGAGCACTTGCTGCTCAACGAGGCACCGATGCTGGTGGACAAGGAGATCGCGCTGTTGGTGGAGCACTTGCTGCTCACTGAGGACGCGCTGCTGGTGGACAAGGAGGACGTGCTGCTGGTGGTGATCATGCTGCTGACTGTGATGTTGCAGCGGTCGCTGCGGATGTCGGATGCGCTGCAGGGGAAGAAGGCAAGGCACTGCTGATGTTGGACATGTAAGAGCATGTGCTTTTGCGATTGCGGCGCGGGGTGAAGCCGCAGGGTACGGAGGAGCGGTACATCGGGCTAAGAAGAAACGTAGCGGTGTATAATGATATGAATGTTTTTTTATTGTTTTGTTTGTTATGAGAGAAGATATGCAATGTCCAGACGATTGTCGGATACGGTGTGGCTCTGGTCAGCGCTTGATAGTACTGCTGGCGAAGGATATGTTGTGGGAGTCAGTGGTGTTGTGGTCTGCGGTGATGAGATTGAGGCTGGCAATATCGTTTGACTGACAGTGATATCTGCGTTGTGCACTCCGGCGGCGTGCTTGGAGCACGTTGTTATGTTGTGTCGGCCACGTTGGCCACAACCCCTGCACCTGTACGTTTTACCTCCGGTAGCTTCTCCGCCACTTCGGATTCTCCTCGTCTTGGGGCGACCTGCTTGCCGGTATAAAGGCGACGCCAAAATACATCATCTCTCGAGATGCAATTGTCAACCACAATTCTAACAGCGACATCTTCAAATCCCGATCGGTATGTAGTAAGCAAATACACAGAGTGAAATGCTTGGGATTCGCGATTGTTTTGACCGGGCTTTCTCAGAGCAGCAATTAAATGACGGCAGGGGATTTGGATTTGGGCGAAAGTGTCACACGTGCAAGTCAGACTAGCAATATCCACATGATGACGTGACACGAATTCAGCTCTACTCACGGTGAAAATTGTGTCTGAGCACTCATCGACCGAATAGCTCCCTGCTTCTCTACGCTCGAATTTCCGCAAATCGTTGGCAAGAGGAGTAAATTGTCGATCCTGAGCTAACCACTTGCGAATTCGTTTCCGCCGAGCCGTAGCTTGTACCATCATCGACTTCATAGCCAATTGCAGCATACCAAAAGGTGTCGCCTTGCGGAGGCCAGTTGTTAACATGACTTTATTGTCGCTTTCAACGAAATTGGTAGACCTCCAGTTGAAAAGAGGTGCAGGCGTAAAACGATTAGGGTCATCCGACACGTAACCGGCCATATTCGCCCATACACACCAGTGAACTGGAGCAATCTTACTAATATATTCTCTGACATCCTTGCTATACCTCAACTGTAGTTTGTCCAGTGCAGACTCATACGTGTGCTTAGGTTTTGAACCCTGCACGTTGAAAATCAAATTTCCAATTTCTTTTCCACGTATTTTAAATTCTTTGTGAACATTGCGGATAATGTGAATCGTACAAAACTTAAGGTTGAGAATGATACCATGTAATGCAAGCTTTTCAGCAGCTCCCAGAATGTGCCCTCGATCAGTGAAAATCGGTATCGTGGAGAATGATATACCAGCGGCAACACAGTGCTAAAAAAACCACTGAATGTTGTCTTCGTTTTCGGAATGAACTACGGCAAACGTGACAGTGATATTGTTTCCATTCCCATCACGATCGATAAGAGTCAGTATGACGCCACGATACTTCTCATTCTTCGAATGCGTTCATTCAAAACCGTACATCGGAAAGCAATCTCTTAAACTGTTTGCAGCAGAACCGAGATCAATAAACGCCCGATAAAAACTATTATTGGTATCCACATCTAAACCAACCCGTGAACCTGGATTCTTCGTCTGGAAAAGTTCTAACAGTGAAGGAATCAATGAAAAAGATTTCGAAAATTTCACGTCAACTCGAGACAAAACCGCGTCTTTTGCCCTGTATATAACACACTTCGAAGGTGCTGAATATTTACTCCGTTGGGCTCTTGAGATAGCAATTAGATCTTGCTCATTTGAGCTGATTTGTTGGAAGTCACGGCCGCAATAAACGAGTCTGTGGCTTCTAGCATTTTTTGCGTAGTCTTGCGAAAAGATGTACAAGTATCAAAATGAACGTCTTTCATGGAGGCAACGTAGAATTCATATTCTTGCTGCAAAATTTTCCGTCTTCGTATCACCAGTCCAACCGCAATTATTACTGTCCGAACAGACGTAGGTCCGCTTCTTCCCGCCCTGATTTTTCAGGGGCTGGACGTGCTTGTCGTCGTTGTAGTTATAGTGTTGAAGAAACTGAGTGGTCGCTTTCACCGACGGAAACACGTCACCAACCGCAACTGAGTTGCGAGCATTATGCCGTAAGAGGTCAATCAATGGAGGTTGATCGCTCTGCATCAACTAGTGATGAAAGCAATTAAACTGAACCAAGCACTTCCAGACTGGTATGCGTGCGCGAAACACCTTCCGAGTCTGGTCGTAAAGCAATTCAATTATAATGGTAACTACACCTCGCTATCCTAACAATAGTGCAAGCCACCCACCGCACTCAGGAGACAAACTCTTCTGGCAACCGTGAGCAGCGACGCCTCATCCAGCAGCGTCACTAACATGAGCAGCGACGCCTCCTCCAGTTGCGTCTCCAGCAGGACCAGCAACAGCGCGTCCTCCGTGAGCAGCAAGTGCTCCGTCAACAGCCCGTCCTCAGTGAGCAGCAAGTGCTCCACCAGCAGCGTGTCCACCTTGTCCACCAGCAGCGCGTCCTCAGTGAGCAGCAAGCGCTCCACCAACAGCGCGATCTCCTTGTCCACCAGCAGCGGTGCCTCGTTGAGCAGCAAGTGCTCCGCCAACAGCGCGTCCAGCGTGCGCGGCTTCCTCCACCAGCAGGGGCTCCTCCCTGTCCAGTAGCACCGACTCGTGCTCGCAGTGCAGCCCCCGGTGCGTCGCAGTCTACCGCTACCACACAGCGCCGCACTAATACTGTGTGTGCCACACTACTCTAGTGCAGGGTCCACCTTTTGGGAAATGGCAGGTGGAGGGGGTTCACGTTTTGGGAAATTCCCGTCGAAGTAACGCCATTCGACACTATCACGGCCTTCGACTGCGTAATTATTATACGTCCTCATGCCCGCGTCACCGAGTGGGAAGTCTCGCTGCCCCGTCACCCGTGTTCTAGCGGTTGAAATGAGCCAAATACTACAGGCCAGCGTTTAGACATGCTAAAACCAGCGTCATTTCCTGGCAGGAGACAGAAGCAGTCTGATGAGGGCGTATTTACAGGGAGCTCGAGTTCCGTGGCAAATCCGCCCTCATCAGACTGCTTCTGCCTCGCTGCCTCCGCTTGCGGATGGCCTCGCCCTGCGCCGGCATTGCGGCGGCAACGCTCGTCGACTCGTCGACGAACTCGTCTTCGTCGTCCGCGTGATCTATCATCCACATTACGTTTGCCAGCGTCATTCAGTGAGCAAGTGGGAGGTCTTCACCATTCTAGCCATTCGATCTTTACATCTAGAGGGGGGGGGGGGGGGTTACCCTCCGACAGTAGTGAAATCTGTCGGGTCGACAGCGGACTCGAGTTGTCTAGAAGTGGCCGTTTAATGCAAATCTGTACAAAATGGCCGCGACAGATCCTACGGGAAGTTGAGATTTCAGTACCGTAAGCTTACCGTACAGTACAAACATGCTTGGACTAGGATATTGTGTCGAACGACAGCTCTCGGCCTTTTGACGACGGTGTGTTAGTTGCTCTGTGCTGGCCCGCTCTATCTAGTCGATGGTGTGATTCGTCGCACACTCTAAAAGCTAAGCATCAGAACTGTTATAAATACATGTAAACCTACAATTGGCATGAACTCTGATCTTCAGGATAGTATCCACGCCGTGATCGATTTTCTGAAGGTGTCAGTAGCAACAACTAACCCACGGATGCACCTCAGCGGCAGTAAATAATAAGCGCACGGCGTTTTCATCGTCAGCAACGGCCGCCGTAATACGAGTCGTATCCACGGAAAGCCTTGTATCAAGCCGCCGTCTACTAACGTTACAGTACCAGACTTCAACCTCACCATCCGGGTTCACAGGAGTTCAGAAACGCAAACCATGTTTTCCTGTTCGTGGCCACAGAAAGGAAGGGCGCAACGACAGACACTTTGTATGGATTTCACATGGGTTTGCGATCTGCAACGGCTTACAGGCGCGAGCAGAGCAGGCAGCCGTGCCCACCTCTACCGTCCATGTGACGACCGCCCTGCACTGGTCTCCGATGGTGAAGATCACTTCAGTTCTGAAATCTCCACCTCGAGCCAAGAGGTCCTCACTCCGCTGCTCCATGCGTGTCCCGAAGTGGACCGTTGCGTTGCTGGCCTTTAGTGCCGCCAACTTCGGAGTCAACGCCCAACTCTACGATGTCATCGTAGTCGGCAGCGGTCCCGGTGGTCTCGTGGCTGCCGAGTATCTGTCACGCGACTCGAGTGTGTCCGTGCTCATCCTCGAAGCCGGCCCCAAGTCGCTAGCGGCCACGGGGGGAACCGACGCCCCCAACTACGCTCAAGGCCGCGGACTCACGAAATTCGACATCCCCGGCGAGTATGACGGCACGACGTACAACTCAGCGAACGAGCAGTACCGTGTCGACTGGATCAGCGACGCCTATATGTGGCTCGGCAAACTCGTCGGCGGGTGCTCGTCCATCAACGCCGCGCTCTACTTCCGTCCGCCGGACTCGTACGTGAACGCCATGCAGTGGCCGTTTCCAGCGGCCCAGATGGTCGCCAAGATGGACGAGAACGAGAAGCTCCACGGACACACGGACAAGCCGTCCCCGAACGGCGTCTGGTACACGCAGGAGGGCTATTCGATCGTGACCAAGGCGCTGCTGGCGAGAGGGTACGCTGAACGTACCATCAATGACGCTGCGGCGCGAAACAGCAAGAGCAAGACGTTTGGCCACGCCCCGTTCACCTTCAAGAACGGCAAGCGTGACACGCCTGCCAATTCCTTCTGGGGCCCCATGAGCACGCGCAGCAACGTGAAGCTCCTCACGGGCGCCAAGGTTGACTTCATTCTACGAGCTGCCGGTGGGAGAGCTACCGGTGTCGTCTACAATGGGGGAACCCAAGCAACTCTTTCGGCTCGAGGAGCGGTGATCATGGCCGCCGGGGCGCTGAGTACGCCCAAAGTGCTGATTCAGAGCGGCATCGGTCCTTCGTCCCAGCTGAGTATGCTCAACGGACGCAATGGCTTCGCTGGTGTGTCCCAAACTGCAGGTTGGGTCGTGAACGGGAACGTGGGGCGGAATCTCTTCGACACGAACGTGGTCTTTGCCTCCTTCTCGCACCCTCAGATGAGCTCGTTCCAATACAAAACCAAACCGAGCTGGGCGATCGACCAGTACATGAACCAAGGCTTCACAGGCCCCTTCGCCAGCTCTGGGCCGACCCTCATCAGCTACGAAAACTACGACGTCCAAGGACGCACGTACGAGTTCCAGTCCACAGCCCTCACCAACGGGTTCGGCGAGTTCAACAGCCGCACCAACGCGTTCACGCTTGCCCTGTACGTGAACAACCCCGAGTCGAGGACGGCTTCCGGGTTCGACGGCAATGGCAACTGGAAGGCCTTCAACGAAGGCACGCCCTACTTCAGGACGAACCGTGACTTGGCCGCCATGCAGTCGTACGCGCAACGCACTGTCAGCGCCATGGTGGCTCAAGGCGCCACGTTCCTTTCGGCCGGATCCGACGACGCGTCGGTCGCCAACTGGGTGGCAGCAAACCGCGGGTACATCACGCACCACTTTGGCGGCAGTTGCTTTGCATCAAAGAACTCGGCCGACAGCACGCGTTGTGCTGATGAGAAGCTGCGTGTCATTGGCATGAGCAACGTTTTCGTTGCTGACGGTAGCGCCATGCGCGATGGTACCGTCAACCCTTACGGTTTTATCATGTACATTGGCCGTGAAGCCGCTGACCAGGTCAAGAGCTACATCGCTGCGAATAATGGCGGGTCGAGTGCCACCTGCTCCAGTCCAGAGAACAATGTCAACTATCAAGGCAACGATGTCGGCAGCCAGCAAAGCGCCTCAGCGAGCAGTTGCTGCTCCATCTGCGCTGCCAACTCGAACTGCAGAGTGTACACGTGGACAAACTACAACGGCGGCACCTGCTGGCTCAAGAGCGCAAAAGGAAACGCAGTGACCCAAAGCGGGGCCGTATCGGCCACACTTGGTGGAAGCTCCGCCTCGTCCTGCTCTACTATCGAAGAGAACACCAACTACGGTGGAGCAGACGTCGGCAACGCTCTCAGCAGTTCAGCCGAGGGTTGCTGTGCGATTTGCAAGGGCAGGACGGGATGCAACGCGTACACTTGGACGAACTACAACTCTGGAACGTGCTGGCTGAAGAGCGCCAAGGGCTCTGCTACGACGCAGAGTGGAGCACGATCGGCTCAGATCAGTTCATCCTCGTCCACATGTACACTCGTGAACAACGTCGACTACGCCAGCAACGATATTGGCAGCGCACTTAGCTCGACGGCCTCAGGTTGCTGCGCTATTTGTCGGGCGAAGACGGGGTGCAAGGTCTTCACGTGGACGAACTACAACGGAGGCACGTGCTGGCTCAAGTCGGGTCAAGGCACTGCTTCTACGAGTTCCGGCGCTGTGTCAGGATCCATTTAAGCTGTTCACTCTGCTGGGACGTACTGTGCATATACAATACTTTTGCAAATAAAGACTTGACTATCTTCGAACAACAAGTAGCATGGCACCTGTCAACATTGTCACTCCGTTTAAGAAGCTCACAACATTCCTATTTTATTTTAGTGCGCTATTGGAATCCTCAAATTCTATCGGGTAAAATGGCGCTCCGTATTGAAGCTCGCAGTTGACAGTGTGCAGAATGACACCGCGGTTGGCTTCAAACGGATCCATCAGCGTTGCGGAGTAGTTGGACGAAGGCGGAACACTGAAGTTGTTGGCTTTACCACTTGTGACCTTTTCAAGATCGTCACAGTAGGATGATCCGCCCAGAAGCAAAGAATACGATGAGTCCAGCTTTCTCTCGACGAGCGGGTCGATCCACGGCCAAAAGAACGAGATGTTGGTGTTGGTGATGTAAATGAATGAAAGCAGCGGCGACAGATTCGTGACATTCTGCGGCAGCTCGCTGATCAATGTGCTGCCAATACCCAGGTACAACATATCGGTGACCTCGAAGATCTCTGATGGAAGCTCGGTGATGGGGTTCCCTGTCAGTGCCAGGTAATACGGATCCAATCGTGTCAGCGCTGACGGCACGCTCGTAAGTTGGCTGTACTCGATGTAAATCATCGTCCCGATCATCCATGTTGAGTCCAGGTCATGCGGTAGTTCCCGTAAATTGGTATAACAAAGCTCGATATCGTACAGCTTCGAAGGAAAATCGTCAGAGAGGAGCCCAGCCGGGAGAAGACCATCCGCCATATTGACGCGGACCAAGAAAAGGAACTTAATGTCTGGGTGGTTGCTGTTGGTGATTGCTGCGGAGCCCTCCCAACTAGCGATGGTTGAGTTGTACACCTTGATGCCAGTTAGCCGGTGAAACTCGCCTATCATATCGGGCATTTCAATTGCAGGGCAGTGACGCATAACCAACGTGACTACGCTGGATCTGTCAAATTCACTCCACTTGGCTTTTACTTCATCCATTCTACCGGTGATATCAAGTCGATTGCAGTCAAGCACGGCCAGGTAACACGCTGGTTCTGTCACAGCCCACGGGTGCACTTGCAGAGTACATTGCGGTAGCTCAGGTTGCAGAGAT
The DNA here is from genome assembly GCA_030463285.1 of Phytophthora europaea. NCBI lineage: Eukaryota > Oomycota > Peronosporomycetes > Peronosporales > Peronosporaceae > Phytophthora > Phytophthora europaea. Next base: position 14,709 of record JAHQIV010000254.1, on the reverse strand, counting down.
GCTTCAATATGCAGGCCGAGGACTACCACACCCCATACTCCAAAAAGCAAATGAGCGAAGTGTATCATGATGCGACCGCCACGCGATTGTACTCCTGTTTCGGCGTATCTATCAACGCCAACCTTGATAGGTTTGTCCTGCTGATGCACTCCAATGATCCCATCGAGTGTAGGTCCATTTGCTTCAGAACGCCTGGGTTTGTCCGGTATTCGAACACTATCAGCAGCACAGGCAATACGCCTTTTACTCCCACTGGGGGCTCGGCGCAGAAGCTCCTTTAAGCTTGAAGTCGTAGATATCAACCCAAACGAAAACACTGTTTGGCTAATCAAATCTGCCCATGAAGTTACCAACACGATCTGGAACTCGTTCAAGACACGCGCAGACCATTGCTCATCGTACCATCTCTCCATATCGAAACCAGTGATGTTAGGATTGTACTCGCCCACGTAGCTCAAGACAACAATCAGAGGTACCCCCATGCAGGACACCAGATCAAGAATGCAATCGCATAGCAGACACGCGAACCGCCTGCGGGCCTCGTTCTTCTTGAACAGCAGTGAATAGACGAACATCGACGACCAGCAGTTGAGCACAAGCAAGACCAGGTAAAAGCGGTTAAGTAGCCAAAGGGGAAGGTACCAGCTCATCCGGTAAGCTTGCTGAGTCTGAAACCCTGTCTCAATGAGCTCTCGGATGACGAGGATTGCATGGAAATTGCCTCCGTTCACGCCTAGAAAACCCTGGCGACCCCATATCTTGGAGTACATTCGCACTGTGTGAAGCTTGGCAGACATCAGTCGAGATCCGTTTTTATCTTCCCCGTTCATCTCGCTCGCCTTCTTGGACGAACCTCTTCTGCTTGCAATCGAGGTGTATGAACCATCTCCCAGACGCCAAGGCGAGAACGCCAACTCGCGCTGCCAAATAGATCCACCGACCATCAGTAAGATGCACACACCATGTAGAGAGGCCATCAAAGCGTTCACGCTGGCAATGACGTGGTGGTCTTTCGCCACCATGCCGATTCCAAAGTACTCGAACGTTTGGTACATGTAGGTCTCCTGCAACGCAAAGTAGAACATCGCGTAGACCGTGTTGTACCCGAATGTAATCAAATGCACCGCGAGGATGATGAGCCACCACAGTGCAAAGCTCCATGGCCCCAGGTCGACGAACTGCGACGGACTTTTCAACGGCTTAACTTTTCCCGGCATCGTCCAAGCTGTTCGACTTCTGGCAAGGTCGCGAGTCGTGGGACTGCAGGACGAAACCACGCCCAAAAGTAGCGTAGTTGAACAACTCCAAACTTAGTTAATCAATACCGAGCTCACATTTAGATTTGCCTCGCTTCTTATCACGATCGGCAAGCATGGTTCAAAAATGGACAAGCTCGGGATATAGCTTTCGTGTCTTTATTGATTCACACAACTGGATGGACGAACCAAGACCAAAAATACGTTCATGACTTTAGGCCACGCTCCTTCGGAAGCCAACGCACCAGATCAACGAAAATATGCTGGTGAGGATAATTTTGTTTTTTTTAAATAGGTGGAATATTGAAGTCTTCAGTACGAAGAAATGCTAGCAGACCGAGAACTGCTAGTATCACGCGCTACCAACATATTGGACAAGAAAGGGACTTTCATACTTCGGAGTATACCGTAGACAAGAGTGAAACCTTTGCACCAGAGAACGCATGCTTGGATTAGGGTGCAATTCAGATTTTCCGCCAGCAAACTTACAATTCCTACGCTGGCAGTACTTCGCAGTGTGTGGGCCTGTGCTGGTTCAGCTCCACTATTTGGTGATCAATCATGCTTGCGGTGCATGTTGTAATGCGGATTCAACGCATCCTTCGCGCAGTTTATCGAGAACTCCAGAATACGCATTTGTATTTGTGCCATGACTCTTCAAGAATTGGCAAGCCAGCGAAAGATCATAGAGCCAATCCAGATGAGTGCAGAGCTACATGGTGCCAGATCAACATGTACTACGACGATGTTTTCAATTGCGTGAATTTTCCTGGCATCGTCCAAAGCTCTTACACTTCTTGAGAGTCGAGGCAATATGGCTAGGCCAAACCTCGCCCAGAAGCACATGTACATGTGGCTAGCTGAACACCACCAAGCTAAGTCCATGAAGGCTAGGTTGGTTTGCGAGCTCACAAAAAGTAACTCCAGAGCACTGCAACACATGACCAATCAACGGCACTAATGGAACAAACCGAGGGAAATCGAGGCCGCGTCGACCGCAAAACACTCATGTATTCCTCAATGGATATATCCTAAAAACATAACGGTGTAATAAGAATACTTGTGCGCGGACATCCTTAAAGTACTTTAACTCTTCCTTCTTACCAATATCTAACTGGAACGGCTGTCGACTTCAACTTCTTCTCCGAGCGCGTCAACTCGCCGCTGATGTCTTAAGGCCTTGTCAGTCGAGTGGAGCTTGGTTAATTTGGAGGTCTGGCCCTTGTCGTCTCTCCAAGGAGACCACTACTGTAGTTCGTAATTCCAAATTGACCCGCCAACCATTAGCAGCAGCCATGAAGGTATCGACAAGTGGATTACAATGTCGAAAAGTTCCAGCTCGTCACGTTTCGTGTTTCATCGATACATGAGTGGGCGAAATCGGTAAGAGGGATACTCAGCACGCAAAGGCCACGTGCAGATGATACCTTGTCTCCAACCTTTTCCGGAACCAACTCTAGCTAGGAAGGTCTTTCTTTGTGCTCTTTTTGCTTTGCTTTCCTCGTGGTTTTCTTGGTTTGCGCGGGAACGCTCGAAGCTTGGCATTCCTAAAATAATAATGACAAAATATAGCACGAACGCACTTTAGTTGGCGGGTTGCTCGTAACAACACTACATGTAGTTTTGGCGATCACCCACTCGAGCAGGGTGGACGGAATCCTATCAGGAAACTTCTCCCCAAATCTCTTGGCGGCTAGATACAACGGCTTCAGTTCTTTTGAAGGCGTCGCCGGCACGGCGGTGTGCTCAATCCAGTCCCCAAGAACCCCTGCCACCACTTTGAAAATTTGCCACCGATCTTCGGAGCGTTCGGGAAGTCCCATTTCTTGACAGCGATTGTACGTGGTAATTTCCTGTCGAAGGTAATAGGCAAACGGCTTAATGGCGTTCCTAATACATGTAAGAGCGCGATCTCCCGCCAGATGCTCCTTCTGCTGCTGCACATCCTTCACGAACATGTGCATTCTCATCAGCATGTCATCCATATGCTCTTCCGTGTACTTCATCAGCTTGAGCCTGCTCGAGCGCAACTCAGCACTCGCGAGCACAGCGGAGGTCCCTGACACTGAGCTCGCCAACTCCAAGATTCTCCCCAGATCAGCGACCACCAGAACCACAAGCTTGATCGAAATCTTCTCGCTCGGTTGCAGCCCATCAACAGCCTCCGCCAGTCTCCCCAGTGTGTCCCGGAACAAACAGGCCGATGCGTCGTCGAGGCAGTTTCCACTCTCCATGAGCGCCACCAATCACCTGGTCACAGCGCGACAATGGACCACGGCGTTGGTGCTCGGCCCGCTCTTCGCTTTGAACGATTCTGACACTATGATCCGACCTGTGATCTGCACGAAGCTCTGCAGTACTGTGGGCAGGTCCTTCTTCGGTTTAGCAGTCCATCCACCTGTGGATTTGTGCTCCTGTGGCTCAATTTCTGGTCCACCATCTTCAGATTCTGTCTCTGCTTGAAGGTCGATGACCTCATCGGTCTGTTCAGCCGGTGGGGCTTCTGCAGCAGCAGCAGCGACGATCTTGTGTCTCGACTGGGCCAGCACGCTACCTAGAACCGCCTGCAACTGCGTCTGTAGGCCCTCGATTTCACTGCTGAGGGTCGCAAACCGATCTGCGTCATCTTGCGAGCATGGCGTGGAGCTGTCGTGGCCCGCCGCGACCTGGAGGTGGAACTGCGCAGCGTCCACCGCTCGCAGCGTGGCCAGCATGGGCTGCGACATCCTTTTTGATTGGGTCCGAGTCACGTTTTAGTCTGGCAAATTGTTGGCAATTTGTGATCACTCAAGTTTTGGGTATTGTTTCATTTTTCGGGCAGCCACGCCTCTCTCTGATGGAGTCTAAAACAGTTATGTGCCAGTAACGTCAATGCCGAGGCGATTACCGCCTGCTGCGCACCGTACAGTATGGATGCATGTAGGACGCAAGAAGTGGACAAATTAGTATTCTGGTATCTACGTGTAGTCGGGATTCAGTTCTCACTCACTTTTGCTTCATCACAGTGTACTTTTATCACGTACTCACATGTCAGTATTCGCAAAAGTAGTCGAAAGAAGCGTCGTGAAGAGTCCGTGAATGTTTCAGAAATTGTATATTCCTTGCTTTCATCACTTTGCGTTGTGCTATTTTATACCACTACAGTGCGTTGATGGTGTCCTCTAAATCGATCGGGTACACAATTCCAAACTGTGCCTCACAATTGACTGTGTGTTGGATCAATACTCCCGATGGGTCCATCAATGCTTTTGAATAATCGGAAGCTGGCAATGTACTGAAGGCTGTGGCGTCACCACTCCGGATTTCCTTGACGTCGCTACAGTAAGGCGATTCACCTAGAAACAGCGAGGATGACAAATCCGATGTTCGATTCAGAACTGGGTCAATCCACGACCAAAAGAAGGAGACATTCGTGCCTGTGAGGTAGATCGACGACAGCGACGGTGAGAAGGTTCTGACATTGCGGGGAAGCTCGGTAATTTGTGTGCTACCAATCCCCAGGTAAAGCATGTTTTCAATCTCGAACAGCTCTGGTGGGACAGTAGTGATAGGGTTTCCAGAAAGAACCAAACTGTACGGCTTTAATCGAATAAGAGATGACGGCACACCTGTCAGCTGTCCGTATTCAATGTAAATCATCGTTCCAGACCGCCATTTCGAGTCCAGATTGTCAGGTAACTCGCGAAGGTTTGTATAACATATTTTGATGTCGTACAAGTTCAACGGGAAGTCCATGGACTGAAGACCCATAGGTAGTACACCGTTTTTCATATTCACGCGAAGTAGGTGCACCCATTCAAGGTTGGGGTGGTTGGATCTTGTAATTGCTGCTGACGTTCCCCAGTCGTTGATGGTTGAGTTGTAGATCTTGACGCCAGTGGTCAAGTGAAAATCACCGACTGAATCTGGGATTTCTAGTGCGGGGCAATGACGTATCACTAACGTATTGACTGTGGATCTGTCGAGCTCTCCCCACGTCGCCTCAACCTCGTCTTTATTGCCAGAAATGCCGAGCTCGTGGCAGTCAATCATGGCCAAAGTGCATGATGGCTTCGACGCTTTCCACGAGTGAGCCTGTGACACGCACTGCGGCAGCTCGTGTTGCGACGACGCTTGGACTTGCAGGGCGAGTATCACCACGCCCCAAACGCCGAACAAGAGGTGGATCAGACGTAGCGCAAATCGCTGTCCATGAGTACAGAGACCCGTGTCGCTGTAGCTATTAGCGACCTTGACAAGAGTTGAAGTTTCTTGGACTGCTCCAGGCGCTGAGGGGACATGTGCTGTCGTGTTGAGATTGCCTTCATTTTCCTGTATTCTGACGCTATCCGTATCACAGGCGATTCGTTTTGTCTTGGTGTGAGCTCTGCGTAGCAAATCCTTCAAGTTTGAGGCTGTGAAAAGCGCACTAAGCGAGAAAATAATTCGGCAAGCGAAGTCGGTCCGGGAGACGACGACGACCATTTGGAATTCGTTGAGAGCATGAGCAGACCACTCATCGTTGTACCATTTTTCTAAGGCAAAGCCCGCGATCACTGGATCATACTCGTTCGCATATCTCAAAGCGACAACTAACGGGGCAGCTATGCAGGACAGAACGTTCAGGATGCAGTCGCACGTGATGCAAGTAAACCGTCTACGCGCCTCGTTTACTCTGCGTAGTGCCGAGTAACTGACTACGGACGCCAAGCAGTTTAGAGTAAGCAGGAGTACGTAGAACCAACTTAGTGGAGTGCCAGACAAAAACCAGCTCATGCGCTTCACCAGGATCATTTGAAGTGCCTTCTCCACGATTTCTCGAGTGATAAGAACTGGGTAGAAGTTGTTTCCGTTCACGCCTAGCAAACCGCGGTGACCCCAGACGTTCCAGTACAAACGGCTTAAACCCCTATTGCACGATGTCTTCTCTGTTGTCGGGTCATTTTTTGCTATCCCATAGGCGTCTCCTTTTTCTTTTTTCCACAGTGAAAACACCAAGTCTTCAAGCCAAATCGATCCCACGGTCATCTGGAGTACCAATGCGCAATGCAATGCTGCCATGATAGCGTTCATGCCTGCAATAACGCGATGGTCCTTCCCTGGCATACCAACTCCTGCGCTATCAAGGCTTTCGTACAGGTAAGTACTCTTCAACTTGGAGTAGAATAGCGCGTAGAGCAAGTTATGAATGCCCGTCACCAAGTGCACCGCAAGTAGAAAGATCCACCACAATCTGTAGCTCCAGTTTGACACATCGACATACTGCGTAGTTGGCGCCGGCATTCGCTCCTTGTGTGCTTGTAGTTAAGCTCGATTTCTGGTAAGTGAGCTAATGGCAAAGTGGGATTTGCTGCATGTTTTGCTGGCCTAAGTTTGTCCTCTCGTTCAGGACTCGAGGCGTTACCAGTTTACGAGTAAATGTGGTTCAATCAGGATTATCATCCTAAGGCAGCAAGGACGAAGGCCATATATATGGGTCATAAAACAGTAAATTGATCAACACAACTATTCGATCTATGCCAGAGCACTGACACTATCCTGAAAATCGATAGGGTAGACGGTTGCCAAGGGTTGATCATCGCAGTAACTGGTTTGAGATATGAGATCCAGGTTTGCTTCAGAGGGATCCATCAAAATTGCGGAATAATCGGGTAATGTTTGTACGCTGAAACTCGCAGCTTCTCCGCTCCTAATCTTTTCGAGCTCAGCGCAGTAGGTCGACCCACTAATGATAATTGGCACTGCTTTCTCCACGAGCGGATCAGCCCATGACCAGAAGAAAGAGATGTTCGTGTCCACCATGTAGATATACCCCAGTTGTGGCGAGAGATTTACGACGCTGCGAGGTAGCTCTTGGATTGGTATTCCCCCCATGTACATGTACACCATATCCGCGACCTCAAATATCTCTGGGGGAAGTTCAGTAATAGGGCTACCGATAAACGAAATGCTGTACGGCTCCAATCGTATGAGAGAAGGTGGAACGCTTTTCAGTTCGCTGTACTCGAAGTAAACCGTCGTTCCGATCAGCCACCTCGAGTCCAGGTCGTCCGGCAGCTCACGTATATTCGTGTAGGTAAATTCGAGGTCGTACAATTTTCCCGGAAAGTCGGTGGACAACGTACCCTCCGGCAAGACACCACCAGTCAAGTTGACACGAACCAAGTAAAACCATATCAGCTCCGGGTGGTTCGTGTTGGTGAGTGCTGCAGAGACCCCCCAGTCACTAATAGTTGAGTTATACATTTTTATTCCGGTAGTGATGTGGAAATCGCCAATCGAGTCAGGCACCTCCAGCGCTGGACAGTGGCGAATAACCAAGGTGACGACTGTGGATCGGTCAAATTCGTTCCACTTGGCCTCAACTTCGTCTTTCTTGCCTGCAATTGCAAGGTGGTGGCAATCCAGAACGGCCAGGTAGCAAGCAGGGTTTGATACAGCCCAGGGACGCACTTGCAAGACGCATTGTGGCTGTTCAAGTTGCACGGAAGCTTGTACGTGCAGCGCAATTATTACTAATCCCCACAACGCGAATATTGCGTACACAAATCGTAATATACCTCGATCAGCACAGGCGTGCCGGTTTGTACCCTCGCGGAGCTTGTGAACATGCACCATTACCGAGAATGATTTTGGAACAACTCCAAGATTCTTGTCATTAAATAGTTCGACTTCGTTTGTGTCAGATCTAACGATTGGACCAATGCGTCTTCGGCTGGCACCAGGAGCTTTGCGTAAGAGATCCTTAAGATTACTCGTCGTAAAGAACACGCCAACCGAGAAGATCGTTCGACTAGCAAGGTCCTTCCACGAAACCACCACCACCATTTGGAACTCATTCAGCACACGAGCAGACCACTCATCATCATACCATTTCTCCAACGGAAACCCGGTGATTTCAGGATCATATTCACCCACGTAGCTAAGTACCACAATCAGTGGCACCCCGATGCAGGATACAAGATTCAGCATGCAGTCGCACATTAGATAAGAAAAACGCTTGTAGGCCTCGTTTCGCTTAAACAGCAGTGAATAAACCAATACAGACGACCAACAATTCAGAACAATTAGAGTCAAATAGAAGCGATTGAGCAGCATACGGGGTAGTAAGCAGCTCATGCGGTAGGCTTGAATAGTTTGGAGAGTCGTCTCTACTAGCTCACGGGCGACTAAAATCGTGTGAAAGTTTCTTCCATTCACACCGATCAGACCCCGTCGGCCTAACACCTGCGAATAGAGTCGGGCCAACCTTGGCTTTGGCGGCAGCGGTTGCTTGGTCTTGAGTCTTGAGGCCTTGTCGGTCGAGTGGAGCTTGCTTAACTTGAAGGTTTGGTCCTTGTCGTTTTTCCAAGGAGAAAAAACTAGTTCGCGACGCCAAATGGACCCGCCAACCATCAGCAATACACACCCGCCATGCACCACAGCCATAGCAGCATTCACGAGGGAGATGACTCGATGATCTTTCGCTGGCATACCAATCCCCGAGTAGTCAAGGCACAAGTACAAGTAGGTATTTTGGAGCTCTAGATAAAACAGCGCGAAGGACGCGTTGTATCCGCAGGTCACCAAATGCACCACAAGCACTACTGACCACCACATTGCGAAGTTCCACTGCGACAGGTCCACATACTGAGAAGAAGTTGCAGATACCTTGAGCTTTCCAGACATATTGTCCACTGGTCTAAATTCTTGGGCTTCAATGCTAGAAGTCCATTATATTTATCATCAGAACGAACCGTTTCGCCACCTAATGATAGTGAGCTACATACATTTTCAAGTTGAAGTAGAATGGACATGTAATGAAAAAAATCTCAGCGATCGAACAGAGGGCACCAATTCTTGTGAGATGGCGTGAGAATGCACAGGACCATATAGTCTATCCTACCGTCAAAAGTTACTTGTGGAAAGGCAGAAGCTTATACATGTTACACGCTGTACAATTTCTATGCAAGTATTTCGAGAAACCGTTAAACAGGGATCTTAGGTCTATGGTGCGCGCGTGGAAATACCCCAACCACTTCCTCATTCGAGGATCAAAATCAAGTGTTTTAGGTTGCAACAAAATCGTCATTTGAATATCAATGATGCACGTGTACTGTATTTGGTAGGAGTCCTAACCCAGGAATGGGGGCTGTTAGCAGCTAAAAACAAAACGTGCACCACAAGTGTATAAATGGAAATTATCAAACATACTACGTGTTGAGTAACTTGCAGCGATGGATGATGCTCTTGCTGTAGTTCTGGAGGAACGGTTCTCTCCGATAGTAATTCGATTCTACTGGGTTTGCTTCGTGGTCCTTCATGTGGCTGGGCTCGTCTACTACGGATTTACTGCGTGGTGTTATTGGAATTTGCCTGGCACCCGCTTGGATGTGTGGCTGCGTTTGTACCGTCTTGGCATGGAGACGCACCATGACCGCGTAATTGCGGTTTTCATGGGCGTTGTCGCGGTGATTCACGGTCTCTACGTCTTGTGGATGATTTTCTGGTCCTTGAAGAAACGACAACTGGTGTTTGCTATCTACAATGTGGTGCAGATGCCAAAATGCATACTTCGATTCCTTCCAAACTCAAGAAGAGGCTCTCGTTCAGTTCACCCGAAGGGTATTTCTCACTATATGTATCGAGCGTTCTTCGCTCGGGATGGGTTGCTGGGTGTGGATGGACAATATTTCGACAGCATTTTATTTTGCAGAGAAGTTGTGGGGACGGCACTTCAAACGCACCAAGCGTATCGTATGAGCATGTTGCTTCCTCGAGTGCAGATCAACCGAGTGTATGTTGCTCTTCTTGTTGCCAATTGCTGGACGACCGCTCTAGTTCACTCGGTGTTTCATGCGAATTCAGTGAAGAGACGTGTGTGGTCTCTAGTAAGTGACTGCATTCTTGATACGGTGACCGCAATGGGTATCTCGACAGTGTTGTTGGCAATGTACATTAATGACTTCGACTTCACGATATCAGGGTTTCCCTTTTACAAGTGGTACGAAGACATTTGGGTTGTCCACGCCATGAGTGAGTTCCAAATGATACTGGTGACATCTTGGAGAGACTTGTGTACTCGAATGATTTTTGCGATAAGCCTGCTGAGCGACTTGGATAGCATGAAAATGGCAATGCGGGTGAGGCGAAGAAAGAGATCAAGCTCAATCACTAGAAGTAGCAAGCATCGAGGTAACAGAGCAACACTGGTTGCGCCCTACTTTGCGAGTGTAAAATTGAAGAGTGGCCTTGGCGTCAATATTTTTCGAAGAAAGCGAACGAATGATATGCTGTCGAGGATTTCCCAGCTTGTTTTCTTTCTGTGGGGGCTCGCAATTTTGATATTGCATTTATACGCTGAGGCCTCGCCAGAGCTTTCTCAGTGTTGGATGCAAGTGAGACCGTGGATCACTACGCAGTCTTCGTGTTCCTTACTGGTGCTTAATTGCCACGCCCACCAGCTTCAAGGGAGAAATAGTGAAGTGGCGCAACAGTGGAGCGCGTTTGATCCAGCAAGCGTAACCCGCGTTGTGGTGAGGCACTGCCCAGAGCTCGAAATGCCTGTCACATTGACATCATTCTCGAATTTGAATGCGATCAAAGTATATAACTCGACGATTGTAGCATGGGACGACAGTGCAGCACTGACGCAGTCAAGTCATCCAAAGGTCATGACACTCTTTCTTGTCCGCGTCAATTTACCGGGTGGTAGTCTTCCGGCTGGGCTTCATTCAAGTGAATTTCCGCAATCAGTAGGAGATATCGAGTTCTGCAGAACGAATCTACGATCGTTGCCTGATGATATCGATTTGAATTGGCCCCAAGCCGGAAGTATCTATATCGAAGCAAGCCAGCTCACAGAAGTTCCGCCATCTCTCGCACGCCTGGCTCCATTCGATCTGTCCCTGTCAATGAACCCAATATCGGCACTGCCTGTTGAGCTGTTCGAGCAAGAATCGGTGGGGTACCTAAGTTTTGGCAGCACTCTTATCTCGCAGCTTCCTGAGAGCGTCACAAAGTTGTCTTCCCAACTACACGAGATCAACCTCAGCTACAACAATTTATCGTTCTTTTGGCCGTGGATTGATCCTATCATGGACCAATCCGAAGTTTCTCCCCTAAAGCTCGCAGGCACCCCTTACTGCCGCAATCTTGATCAGATCTTTGCTGGAGAACGATCAACTTTTGCGACTGCTCCACCCATATCTGATGACAATGGGGCAGTGTCGGTATTAGCCGATGCCTCAGTGGGCAATTGGGCCACATTGAAGATGAGTGTGTCGTGTGACGATCAAGACAAGACCTGGTACCCAATCGACTTGGAAGACGAATACAGCAGTGTATCGTACCCGGGGCAGTACTAAGAGCGTTCTCTCAATCTCAAAGTCAGGTTGAGCTCAGCCACTTTTCCCTGCACCGTCGTACAGTCAAAAATACCAGCAACGACATATACCGTTGATTCACGCAATGGCGAGTTACGGGTGTAAGCGACACTACACTACAGACGAAAAGAATGCGTCCGAGTCTTGTGCGTCTCCTCTCGTGCTCTTCAGATAGCAAACCCCGCCTCCCACATCTGACCACGAAAAGGCTCCGCAGCCCACCGTCTTCATGCATGCGGAGCAGCAGCCGTAAGGGCTATCGCTGGATACGGTGCCAATATCCTTGCCCGTGTACTCCACATAGAACTCCAACGCACAGCTCGGTGCTGCCGGATTGGAGAAAACCTGACCAGACTGGACGCCAAGCTTCCAGCTCACTGCGTCCTTGCGGTTCTTGAACCAGCACGTGCCTCCTTGGTACTCGTTCCATGTGAACGCTCGACAGCCACCGAAAGCCTCGCACAGGGAGCAGCACTGCTTCGCATCAGCCGTTCGAGCGCTTCCGATGTTGTTGCCCACATAGTCAATGTCAAATTCCAGGCCACACGTGGGCTGCTCCACATAGGGCGACGATGAGATAACGGTGGGGTCCACCACCATGTTCCCCTTGCCGCTTTTGAGCCAGCAAGTGCCTCCGTTGTACGTCGTGAAGGTGAAGGCTCGACACCCCGGGAACTGCTCGCAGATGCTGCAGCAGTCGCCAGCGTCGCTGGCTTTCACGTCGGCGAGGTCCCTCCCTTCGTAGTCGATTCCGTGCTCGAGGACGCACGTGTTTGTGAAGCGGAACGGGGCGATTGTGCCGGACTTGACGTTGACGTCGACTGCGATGGAGCCCCGTCCTCTCTTGAGCCAGCAGGTGCTGCCTTGATAGTCCGTCCAGGAGTACGCTCTGCATCCAGCGTCTGCGTGCTTCTGGCATTGGTGGCAGCAGTCGGAGGCGTCGACAGACGCGACCCCGAACAGGTCGTTGCCCACGTAGTCGAACCCGTCCTCGATCACGCACTCCTCGAGAGCTCCGCGTGTAGACGTTGCAATGGTCGATAGACTTAGCACCAACGCAGTGAAAAGCTGCATGGGGATTTGATACTCAAGCGACGCTGGAAGATTTCGGAATGGAGACCGTGGAACGCTATGTGAGACTTTTGTCAAGTCAATAGGTATGGATACATTAATTTTTGATATACTCAAGGAGTGATAAATGTGTCGAAATGATAGCAGTCGTGAAGTGATGCTCTGGGCTTAGACAATAGCCGACTTGACCCCAGCGTTAGCCGCGGTGGCGCCCTTGGCGCTCTTGAACCAGCAAGTTCCGCCCAGGTGATCCGACCATGAGAAGGCGTGGCAGCCGCTCTTGGCCATGCACTTGGAGCAGCAGGCGTACGGATCGGTGCTCGGCGCATTTCCGATATCGTTGCCAACGTAGTCCACGTTCAGCTCCAGCGCACAACTGGGAGACGCCGGGTTGGCCTTCACTTGGGCGGACGTGACGCCCTCCTTGGGGATGACGCCGTCCTTGCGGTTCTTGAGCCAGCAAGTTCCGCCGTTGTGAGTGGTAAAAGTGAAGGCGCGGCACCCAGGGAAATAGTAGCAAGCGCTGCAGCAGCTCAGTGGCTTGAGCATATGCACGCTGCCGATGTCGTAGCCCACGTAGTCGATGCCCTCGTCCAGTTGGCAGCCTCCGAAGTTCCCGCTGTCGTCAAGAGGTTGCATGGTGGCCGACTGGACGGTGGCGTTCACGACGATTGTGCCACGGCCGCTCTTGAGCCAGCAGGTCCCCCCATTCATGTCGGTCCAGGAGTAGGCCTTGCACCCGGTGGTCGCCTCGCATTTGGCACAGCAGCCGTCGGCCGTGGACGAGGCCACGTAGCCAATGTCGTTGTCGATGTAGTCGAAGCCAGGCTCCACGTAGCACTGGTGCGTGTTGGTGACCGCAGCTTGGTGGAGAATGAGCCCAGTGCTGCAGCCAACGCGACGAGGGCGGAGACTTGCATGGTCGGTAGTGGAAGCTTGGGGGCGAGGAAGGAGCTTGGTCTCTTGAACGGTGAATTGGAAAATGAGAAGCGCTTGTGGAGCAGCCAGGCAATCAGCAGTTAGAACTGAGGAAAGCCAAACGGACACCATAACGCGAGTCGGTTTCGTCTACCGACGTATCTAAAGCCTTGCACCCAACGCTTCGAACTTTCTTGGTGCCGATGTTGCGCTCACCAAGCAGCATTTCTTTCGCATGCTTTCCGTCCCTGATAATCCCTACTGTTGGGTTTCCATACTTTACTCTGCTTGAGGATTTTTACTGCCAAACTAGGAATGATAGAGCTGGTTTTGGATATACGGTGGTTCCATGTCGTTCTCGGGTGGTGGCGGGCTTCCTCTTGGCGACGAGAGAGCGTGCCTTGACTGTGACGAAGAGAGAATGTCTCGCGGCCACTCGTGTGAGTAAGCCTCATGACCACCATTCCAGTGAAGGTGTATAATATTGAGGTACAAGTTGTACCGTATAAGTACCCGATGCTCACCTGGGTTTTAATCGAGCGTGCATGCATTTCGTGTGATCGGCATTTTTTACTGTTCGTGCCTTGAAGTACATAGCGTAATGGCCTCCATCCCTTTAACAGTGTAAATATTACCTAGAGCAGCAAGGGTCGTCACCCAACGATAGTCCACGTTCGATGCGCACAGCTCGGAGACGCAGGGTTCTCCCTCACCTGAAGCAGTTGGCGACGCATTCGTTGGTGACCGTACTATCCTAGTAGTCTTATACTACTTCAGAGTACTACTAAGCTCAGTAGTATTTTTTTAAATATCCCTGGCCTTCGTTTCGACCCCCACCCCCCACAATTCCCTTCAGCCGCCGCATAAACATCGTCCATTTACGTGAAGTGATTTCCCGGGAAGCTAGAATAGCCTTCTTGGAACGGAGATGCTCGGCAGCAGAAGGCAGGTCGCATGCGAAAGTATCGCGCAAACCCAAAATAAACGTAAGCAATTCATCATATTCACTCCAGATATCATACTAATCTCATTTAACCGGACCTAATAGTTGGGTGCCTTTAAAAAAAACCATAAAAGCATTTTAGCGCCTGCGAGTCTATCCGTCAATTTTGGCAGAAAAC